>JARHVA010002173.1:0-225000 GCA_037957365.1 Torreya grandis
TTTTCAATCAATTCTATTATACTATCTCTAATACCATGACAATATAAATGTATCAATAACAATATAAAGGATAGATATAGAATGAATAATTATAATCAAAGTACATACATAAAAACACATAAATATTTTAATGTGGGAAAACCTCAAAGAGGTAAAAACTCACAAGATAATTATTCAAATATAAGAATATTTGCATCAAGTACATAAACTTCTCCTTCTCACTTATTCATGCACCACTTCACAAAACTTCACAAATTGAATATGATCAAATAATTTCATATTCATGATATGAGTTCAAAATAGGGGTAAAACCCTATTAATACCAAAGGAGGCAACCATTGTAAAAATAACAAGTCTATCTATATGATAAAGTCATGTAATTAAAGTTCTGTAACTTATTAAATAACTATAACTTTATTATTTATTTTCACATGGTTTCCACCATATGTAAATAAATAATATATTATTATTATTATTATTTAATAAATTTAAAAAGGCTAAGGGATAGTAATCCCTCTTAGGATTAAATGATCTAACAAGATATATTTGAATTATCTACATTTTACCTAGAATCATTATGTTAAGATTGAAATATAATAAAATATGATAAAATAATATCATCCACTTAAATATGTGCATCGATAAAAGGTGAAATATAATTTGTAAATTATTTTTCAAATTAAATTGAGAAGGGTAAATAATGTGCATTTTGATTTTATATGCTAGGAATATCATGTATAATGTTACTTGAACAATGCAAAGGTAAATTGATTTATTATTCTAGTATTGCTTTAAATTGAATAAGGATGTAACAAAAATGGTTGAAAATATAGGATAACATTGAAACAAATAAATACCAATAATGTGTTATTTTTTAATTATATTTTGATTTTGATTTTGAGAAGTAGGATAAGAGAGAGGATAAAGAGAAGAAGATGCATTTATTTTATCTTCATCAATAATTTTATTCTTATGCTCATAGTAATCATCATATCCATCATTAAAATAATCATCATCATCATCATAATTATAAATGAAACCATGATCATTATCATGTGCTAGTGTGCAATCTTGACAATTTGTCCATTCATTTCTATAATTATGTGAAAAGTTTAGAAATTGATCAACTGTGTTAGTGGTAAGATGTTTATTGGAAGTCATTTTAAATTTGACAAAAAAGAGAATGTGAAGAATGAAAAATAATAAAATAATAGGGATAATATAATCCAATATAAATATATCTAAAATTATGCCAAATATTTATCCTAATATGTAGAAAAAAATCAAAAATTTGCTCAAAACCCTAAGGGATAGTTTTTGAGTGTTTGAGGGCCTAATATGTGGATTTAGGGTTTGGAGGTTTTTAGACATTAAATAATTAATCAATGGAACCCTAAAATAGGAATGACATGGTTTTGTTATTATTTTAGAAAATTAGTTAAAAATATAATTTAATAATCCCTAATTTAATACACAAAAATGGAGAAAGCAAACCCAAGGATAGAATTAATATTTTAAAGTAGTATTTGACATAAGTCAAGTTCACCAAATGAATTAACCTTTGTAGGTTTTACAATGTATAATCCCTAGGTTTTTAAAGGGTCTTAATGTAATAAATTAAGGTATAAAATATTTAATAAATACAACCATTGACTTGTGTAATAACTAAGCTAAAATAATATTTCTAATAATAGTAATGAAGGAAACAAATTAATACTTAGCTAAAAACTAGCCAAGACAAAGGATCTGGAGGCTAAAACTAATAAAAGAGTCAATTTTAGTGTCATAAATAAGACATATGTGTCAAAAAACCTCCTATATAATAGTTCACTACCCATGACAATAACATTGTGGTGTTAGTATCCACTTATGATTCTAGTGTCTTATATACAAGAATTATCTTAAGCTTTTAAGAGTACCTATGTTTGAGTCTACCAAGTCTATTCCTATGTAGAAAAACCCGCATTTATATCTATGACCTATTGTAACTAATTTTATATTCAAAACCCTATATCTCCATGTGATTAGTAATTTGAATTGCCATGAATAGTAAACATGTGTTGATAGTTAGGTAGGTTGGACATCCTCAACACCCCAATATGATGAGATTTTATTTCATACCAATACTCTAAGGAGGGATAAATCCTAATGTAGTTATCCCCACATAATTTTTGGTGAAAGTGTAAGTGAAACTAGTATTAATGCTAGTTCAAGTTCTTTGAGTAATGCTTGAGAATGAAAATCTGAGTATTTTGAGCTTAAAAAGGCTATACATGATTATATGTAGAAGTAGGGTAGAATAAGGACTTATACTATTGATTTTTCACAACATATTATAATCTTGTTTGTGTGTATTTTCATTTAATTTACATTTATTGGATAAAGGGATAAAAGCCATAAATATATATTGATCTGGTGCTTGTGAATGGTCTAAAATAGGTCTAGGCTAACCTTAGGTGCTTTAGGAATTGAAAATATATCTATTCAAGATCAAAAGAGGGAAAAGGAAAATAGTGTTTTTATGCAATCAAAAATCCATCATGCCTATAAATCAATCCTAAATTGAAGAAGATAGAACATACCTACACTTCTGATTGGGAATAAATTTGTTAAGTGGGAGCATGACCAATATACAGATCCTCTCAACCTAATTAGGGGATCACTTGTAATAATACACCATGATAGGAAGGGTTCCAAAGCCTAAATTCCAGCACAATCATCCAGCAACCCTAAAATAGTCATAGGTTTAATGTTTAATCTATTCTAATAAACAAGAAAGTAAATCTAATCTAGTGCACACCAAAGCTTGTGGCACAATATGAGGGGTTTGTAAGAAAATAAAAAACATTTATAAGAGAATCTCAATTAAGATAAGTATTAGTAATACCCTAATACATGTAATCTATACTATTTGATTCAATACTTATGCTACTTATATCTACTAAAGAGAGGAGCACAAAGTTAGAATATACTTACCTGAATGCAAACCCTTCAAGACTCGATCTCTCCCTTGTATAAAAGAGCTTAAAAAGATGTTTTTATTGTTTGTAAGTATAAATAAGAAAGGCCAAAACATCCAATACTTATCCATAAGACTAGATTCTCCAAGTAAAACCCTTAAGCTAAGGCTCCTCAAGCAGATAGGTGGAAGAGTAGATTATAAAGAAGCATGATCGAATAATAACTCTTGATTGCATATTGAAATAATGATGAAATAATCTTATATTTATTAGTGTATCTCACCCTAAATCCTTCTAAATATGTTAGTTATATAGGGTCAACCCAATCAACCCTGTATGTTTTTAGGAGATAAATCACTAGGTCTCAAGATAGGTTAGTCAAAGGGCTAAAAAAGCTTAAATTTTAAAATAACCTAAAATTATAAGGTCAACTTAGTCTAACCTATACATTAATTATAGGTTGAAAACTATAAAGGGTCAACCTAATTGACCTAGTATAGTCAACTGGTAAAAGGGGATCAAAGTGAGGAAAAGATGGATGAAAAGAGGAAAAATACTAGAGAAGTGTACAAGGTAGGAGTAATAGCTTATGGAATGGTTTTAAGATATATTTGGATTTGAAATAATGTGAAAATAAGGGAAAAAAATATTGTGAAGCACCAAAAGTCTACAAACCCCTTTTTGATGTACCCCTTAGGGCATACACTAAGACAAATTAAGTCTTGATAGGTTCTTGCAAGCTATAAAGCTTTAGTATTTGATAAAATTTGAAAATATTATGTGTATACATATGCCCCACTCAAATATTATCATGTTTCACTAAGGTAAAATAGGGGATGGTGATTCAATAAATAACATAGTAACACATAATTTTGATGCTAAAAATAAAGTTATAGTATTTTACATCAAAAATAACAAAAATTAACTAAATGAAAAGTAAAATAACTAAAAGGCAAATGTAATGCATAATTTGACTTAAATTTATTGCTAAATGGTTATGTATTGTGTTGTTAGTTTTGATAGTGTAGGACACAAAGACTACTTTTGATAAACCTAAGAATACAAAACTAAAGAGCAAACACAAACAAATGTAAGAAAAGCCAAGATAGCTAGTGATATGAGGAGGGGATGTACTTAGGAAATTTGGATAGCTGGGGTGATAGGTTCTATTTTAGAATAAATGACCAAGTCAAAAATAAGAGTAAATTAGGTAACCAAAAAGACAAGGCTACTAAAGACTGAAAAACTCAAAAAAGCTATTCTCAAGACAGAAAGGTAAACTGACCAAGTGAAACCAAGGATAAATGTCAAACAAGATGGTAATAAAACATCAAATGTAAAAGAAAATGGTAATCCAATATTAATGAGTGAGTAGTAACAATCCTTATGTCACTCAATAATGGAAAAAGGTGCATAAAAAGGGAAAACAACATTGATGAGTGAGAAGTAACAAGCCAACCTCACTTAATAATGGAAAAAGGGTAGAAACTCAGCTATCCATAATAGTTAGATATTATAACAAATGATAAATGGTAAAATTAAAGTAAGATAAGTTTAGAAATGTAAAATCATGGTGAAAAAGAAATATTTAATCCATAGTTACTCAAACCTGTTATTTCACCCTAAGGATAGATAAAATTGAAACAAAGTATTGTTAGCATGTTTTTAAGAGATGAAGAATAAGAGAATAGAGAAGAGGGAAAACATATTTGGAATGACAACTTATCTATCAAGGGGGGAAATGAAATGGGTAGAGGGGATAATGAAGGAAAAACCAAGGTAGAAGAACTCTTAATCAAAGTCAAGACACTCAAATTAAATTTGTAAAAACAAGAGGACTTTTGACCTTAAGGACTCTAAAGAACTTATCTTAGCCACACAAGTCTTAGGTCAATAAATGAAGTATATATATCATCCCATGAAGGCTATATGCATGAAAAGTAAAAAGGACCTACCTTCCCATAATCTGTTCCCTATTCTTTAGGACTCCTTATAGAGTCATCAGTCTACTATAAATATTTGGTACTTGCATGAGAATGTAGGTAGAGCCATAGATTATTTTGAATTCCCCTATTCCAATCTACCAGCCTACTACACCCTAAAGAATCTTAGCTCTATGTGAAGCTGATAGTGGAGTTTGAGTTTCAATTAGAGATAGGATATGTGTTGTAATCACATCTTTTGGTGTGAATTTGAATTTTGAGATTTGTATGTTGCCTTTTAGAATATCATTTCCTTTTGATTTGAATTATTTAGCTTTTAAATTTCTTGATGGCATTTTCTATTCCTCCTCCATATGGATTTGGAAAACAAAACATGGGTGCTAAAGATGATTTTCATTTGAATAATTGGGATTTGTTTTTTAAGAAAGAGAAACTTCAAAGAGTATGGGGTCTAAGAGTCTCATAAATATAGGTGAAATAAAAGTGTTATCTTGACTTGAACCTTATATTATCCAATATGGAGTGAAATAAAGGGGAAATCAAGAAGAATGACACATGGAACAATTTAAATTAATTCAAATTTCAAAAACAAAATGTGACAAAGGATGAAAAGAGATAAAATGATAGTAAAGTATGATTCTTTATCATAATAATGAGGGAAATGGAAAAAAACATGGTAAGATAGATTGTTTCACAATATCCATCTACCAAAAGAAGAAAAAAATCTAAAGTTGAGAACAAGGATGTAAAAAGATGAAAATATGGTAATTTTATGAGGAGGGTTGGGTCTTATATGTGGTCTTACATTGCAATTCACAAAATAAAAATCTAAGGGGTGCCATTAAGCAAGTAAAAGATAAAGTGAGGTAAGCAAAATCAAAAGCAAAAGATGATAATTTTGTGAGGAATTTCAAGTCTTATCTTTAGTATTACAAATTAACTCATTAAAGATAAACCCAAGGGATGTCAAAAGGGAAAATGCAAGAAGATAAAGAAGACTATGGTACATCAAGAAATGAAAAGACCAAAAGGGAGGACTAAAGGTTTATGAAAGGAAAGAACTTCATGTAGAGGGAGAGACTCATGCAAGTAACCTATAGAAATTGTTAGATAAATGTAGATAGAAAACATGATAATAAGTATATGTTTAGGCAAAGTAATTTTTGAGGAATTGTGCATTGGTGGGCTCTTTAAAAACATGTCCTTTATTGGATTGAAGGTGATAGGTACTACGACAAATAATATCTTTGATTAAATATGGGCCCCACCATTTTTAGGTATATTTACCCAATTTTTCATGGGTGTAGGCTAATATAAGGACAAGATCACCAAAATTAAATATGTATACTTTAACATGTTTTTTATGTTATCTAGCAATGAGAGCCTTATATTAGTGGTTATGTTGTAAAGTAGAAAGATGAAATTAATCAAGTAGATCAAGGGAATGAAACTGAGTTTCATGTAATTATTCATCAAGAATAATACTATGAAGAGATATATGAAGAGAGGGAAGCTCAAATTCTAAAGGAAGAACTAACTCAGAACCATAGACTAGAGAGAATGGAGTTGTCCTAGTGGTAGTATGTATGCTAGTTCAATAGGCCCAAAGTACAAGGTAGAGATGAAGATACCAATCCATGAAAGTTTCATAGATTTCCTTTTGAATAATTTTATTAGTAGCCTCAGCTTGGCCATTACATTATGGATGATAAGGTGTAAAAAAATTGTGATTGATCTTGAATTTGTTGTAAATTTATTTAACATGTTTTTTAAATTACCACCATTATTTGAAATGTTGGTACGGGGAACACTAAATTGATAAATTATTTGATTAATAAAAAACTTATAAATGGTAGGATTGGTGACGTTAACAAAGGGAATGGATTCTACCCACATGGTAAAATATTTGATAGTGGTGATGATAAAGACATGCCCATCTTAGGAGCAAGGTAATTTACCAATGAGATTAAATACCCATGTGGAAAATGGCCAAGGATAATCAATAGTTTGAAGCTTAGTTAGAGGTGATTACTTTAGATCATTATAAAGCTAACAAGGATTACACTTTTTATCATATTAAATTGCATCCTTTTCAATAGTAGGCTAAAATTAACCCATACATAGGCATTTACGGACTGTAACATGTCTGCTATAGTGGCCACTACAAATTCCCTCATGTGCTTGTTCAAGAAGAGGAGAGACCTCATATTTCATAACATAACAAAGCAAGGTACCTTTAGTGTTGTGATAATAATGGATGTTATGTTGAAATAGATACTTGAAATTTTGTTTATAAATGTGAGACTTTTTATGAGAGTCTAAATTAGGAAGATAAGTTTGATGTTCTAAGAATTAAATGATGTTTTGTTAGCATGAGATTTATTGAATGCTAACAACCTTGATATGATAGATAAGTGAATCTATTAGTTGAGTAGAGGATGGATATTTTATTATTTGTATAAAAAATTAGGATAAAAAAGGACTTGATGTGGATGAAAGAGAGAAGCTAAAGAGGCAAGAGAATCAACAATGGAATTTTGATCTTTAGGAATAGGCTCAATAGTGAAAGAGATGAAATCCTTATCAATAATGGTTTTAATTTGATGATATATGATGATTTTCTCACTTTTACACTAATAATCACCATTATGATAAAAAAAATTACCTGAGAGTCAACTAAAGCATGAAGTTATTAAATCTCTATGTCAAAAATAGATTGCATGCCTAAGATAAGAGCTTTGTACTCACTCATATTGTTGGTGACATCAAAGGTAAAGCAAAAAATCAAAAGGAATGATCTTGCCAAGAGAAATTATGAGAATTGAACCTTCCCTAACTCTTTAAAGGAATTTAAAACCATTAAAGTGAAGGGTCCAAGAATCCTCATGAAAATTGGCATTAATTTCAAGAAACTCCTCAATAACTAATTTTGGTTTAATAGTACTAGAGGGAGTAGTGGATTAATCAAGATTATTAGCTTCAAGATCAGAAATAAAGCTATGAAAATAATCTTTCAGAGAAATATATTGATTAAGACATTTGATGTAAAGGATATTGTCATCTAGAAGATTATCTTAAAGAGAAGTGGTTGAAATGGGAGCTATGGTAAATTGATCAACTATGATTTGCCCTTTGATAACTTTTTGAGTGATGATGTGGAGATTAAATTCCATAAGGAGGACCATCCATTTACCAATTCTATCTATAGTAAGAAATGCTTTGGAGAAGAAATTATGAAGGGGGTCAGAATGAATGATGACATAAATATTTTGATAAAGAATATAATAGTGAAGTTTTTCATCTTCAAAATAGATATCAAGGTAATCACAGTCAATTTTGGTATAATGTGTCTTGTAATAGATGATTCCTTGACTAATGTAGTAGATAGAATAATCTCTTCCCATATCATCTTGTTGGGTAAGCATTATGCCAACTAAAATAGGTGTGGAGTAAGTATATATAATCAAAGGTTTATCATTGGAAGAAGGATGAAGTGTATGTGGAAGAAGCAATGATTATTTCATATTATCAACAGATTTTTTACATGGATAAATCCATTATAAATTATAACCTTTCTTGAAAATGGAATTGATGGAGTGAATTTGATATGACATTTTAGGAATGAATCATCTAAATGCCCTGAGTTTTCCTAAATAAGTATAAATTTTGAGAATTGAATGAGGAATGGGCATGTTGATGATGGCACTAATTGTGGTAGGGTCAACATCAATTCAATAAAGAGAGACTAAGAATCCTAACGATTTTATAGATGTGACTCCAAAGACACATTTTTAAGGATTAATCCTAACTTTATATTTAAGGAGATGATCAAAGATGATATCAAGGTAAGAAAGATGATTCTTACGATGTTTAGATTTAGCGATAAGATCATCCACATAGGTTTCAACAATTTTGTGAATGAGATAAAGAAATATGTGATTCATCTCTCATTGGTAAGTGGATCCTACATTCTTAAGACTGAAGGGAATTTTAACATAGCAATAGGTGACCTATTCCATGCTAAAATTAGTCTTATGTTGGTCCTCGAGACTGATATGAATTTGATTGTATCCCAAGAATCCATCCATAAGAGATAACATTTTATAACAAGTTATGGAATCAATAATGGCATCTATTGAAAGTAAAGGGAAGTTGTCCTTGGGACAAAAAGATTAAGATTATGAAAATTAATACAAATGTGAATGACCATAATGACCTTCTTCCAAATGGGAACAATGTTGAAAACTCATTCAAAATAATCTATAACTTTGATAAAATTAGCATCAAGTAATTTGATGATTTCCTTATGACATAAAGTGGAAATTTCTTTGTTTTTGATGCAAAATCTTGACATCAAGATAATTAATGATATTATGCACCATAATGCTATGGTTAATCCTAGGCATGTCTTCATAGGATGAAGTAAAATCTTCATGATATTTGTCAAAGAATAAGCTAATATTATCATGTTTAGTAGGTGAGAGCTCTCAAGAGATAGTAATTAGTCAAGGATAAGATGGAGTACCATATTCTATGTGAGTGGCTTCTTCAATAAGCATGTCATTGCCATCTTTAAAGTGGTATGGTGCATTGGGTAAGGTAAAAATTGGATTTTTTTAGGATCAATGCTAGTAACTAAATTTTTGAAGTAAGGAGTTATAGTCTTAAAATTCCAAATTTTATGATGTTGCCAAATAAGTTGAGGTTCTCGGGCATAAAATAATTCAAGAATAACTTTTTCACTAGGCAAGGTAGGAAGAGGACCATAATACTTGACATCTACTTCAAGATCTAGAATTGGATTTCCATGGTGATCATATATCTGATAAAGATTGGTTACCTTGGCATCTAGTGTAATTTCAAGAGTAGAAGAATTAGATGGATTAAAAGGGATTGGAATATTAGTGGGTTCAATGATGGGAGAAGGATTAGATGCAATGATTAGATCGATAGTTGGTAAAGGAGATATAAATATTTCTAGAGGTTCAGAGGGTATAATTTATTCTACCACCCAAGGAGTATCGATAAGATGAGGATTGGTAGGAGGTACATGACCCTCAGGATCTAAGGTATGATCCCAAAAAATGGTATGAACATCCCAATTAAAAGCATGAATTTGGGATAAGGTTTTATGATAATGTTGGACGTCCAAGTCTCTAGATTGAGCTTGAGCCATTATATATTTATTATCTTATGTTGGATAAACTATACATGCTTGACAATTAGGGAGAGTTTAAGAGGGTCAAATTTAAATATTACTAAATGTACAAGGATACATGATGAGAGGAACTTGAAATAATTTGGCCACTCAAAAATTATTTCAAGTGAAGGTATCTTTAGGTAAAGAAGGTTTGTAAGCATTGCATGGAGGGGAAAATTAGTAATCTCATCAATAAGAGGAATAGTACAATCCCTAGATAATAGAGGAGTAAGCCATTATTAAATGTAAGGAGGTAAATTGGTAGTATTGAAAGTATGTTGCAAATCATTGGGCTCATCGTCATCAGAATCCATAAGAGTAACTTATAAGTTCGGATTCGTGTTGATGAACTTGGGTAAAGGAGCACTATTGATCCTAAGAATAGTAGGAATACAATATTGGTATTTGGGATTAGGAAGTTGGATGCTCTATGGCTTGAGATCATATTCATGCTTATATCATTTTCCATTATGTAATAATTTAATACATTGACTACTAGAAGAAGAAATTTCCCTCATTAGATGTGTCCATAGACAACCACGAAGTATGTTATAAGATAAAGGAAGATCAAGGATCATAATATTAGTTTAAACAGTCTTAGGTCCAATGGTTAATGGAAGCAAAATGTAACCAAGTGGATTTTGATTTGTCTTATCAAAACCATGACAAGTAAGATAGTTTTTCTTGAGATGATCCTTGCTACAACTAAGTTGTTGGATGATCCATAAAGATGTTACATTACTACCAGAACCTTCACCAACTAGAAATTTTTGGATAAGAGTGGTATTAATGGGTATTTTGATGAAAAGTTGTGAATCATCATCATGAAATATAGTTTCATCATTGATTATGTCCTCTTCAACTAATTCAATATAAGGATTTGAAGAAAAACACATAGTTTAAATGGTATTCATGTTGGTAGGTTGAGATTCAATAGAAGGTGGTTATTCATATAAAGAGGATGGATCATATATTTCTTAGAGTTGTTTCATAAGGAATTTATGATGGTAAGGTGAAGTGTGAACCAGCTCCATAAGTGGAATCTTACATGGCATAGAGTTCTTAAAGAAAGTTCCAATGCGACTTAGAAGAATTACCATGATGTTTAGGATATAAATTAGACTTTGGAGGAATAAATGTAGTTGGAGGATGAAAAGAGGAGATGGTTCCTCTTGGGATTCTAAAGAAATATTAACATTCATAGTATCTTTAAGAATTTGTTACTCCAAAGATGGATTATTAGGCTTGGTAAAGGGATCTTTGTGAGCTGATTTACGATGATAACTGACCTTGGCAATAATGACCTATTGAAATTTTTTAAAATATTGGTCATAATAAACATTGATGGAATAAACATCCTTGGTATTTGATTGATTATTTGGAAAAATATTTTTGGTTATTTGACGTAAAACCTTTATAAGTTTATCATTTTTTAAAAGCAATGGTGTATTCTTGATGATGAAGATTGATCATAACTTCATGATTGAATGAATCACTAAGCATATAAGAGACATAAAATTTAGTGAGACCTCTACAAGATTCATGAGAATGCCAAATATCAACATGGAACTAAAAAAATAGATTGGGGTCATACCACTTAGGAGGAACATTGGGATAGATGAAAGGTTTTGAGGGTGGCAAAAATTGTCATTTGTTGAACCAAAAGAGGTGTATAAGAAAGTGAAGGAACATCATTATTGGAAACTCCTTGTTTGGTTTTTGGAGTATTACTAGTGATAGCATTAGATGTTTTAAAATATCCTTTAATAATACTAGGATTAGTTTCAAATTACTTCATAAAAAAGTCTTCACGTTTATCTTGATCAAGAGCTTCATTAAGTGTTTGGTGAGCAAAGGTTTAAACCTTATATTGAAGAGTGGGAGTAAAAGAGGTGATAAAAAGTTTAAATAAGTTATCATCATTCATGTTATGGATAGATTTATGAGCTAAATATTTCCATATTTTTCCAAAGTCATGAGTTGATTCAGTGGGAGATTGCTTAGCATTGATGAAGTGGCTAAGACAATTTTAGGGAAGATCATTGTGTTGAAACTTAATAACTAAAGGATTAACCAAATCTTAAAATTTCCAAAAATAATGTTGGAGAAGTTTATTATTACATTCTAATACATTTATAGTGAAGTTTTTGACTAATATTTTAGTTTTGGTGAAGGTATTAGTTTGGATCCACTCTTTGTAAAGATTACCAAAGGCTTTGACAAATGAGGCAAGGTCTTTAGTCCCAAAATATTTAATAGTTGGATATATGTTACCAATATCAATGGATATAATGAAGGGACCTAAATTCTCATTTTGAAGTTTTTTAAGTGGCTTGTTATTTATTATGGGTTGAAGAATAACATTACTTGAGGCATCCTGAAGAGGTGGAGTGAAATTGGGATTACATTGAGGATGGATAGTTGGAAGTTGATTAGCCACATTGATTAAATGTTGTTGATGTTGCATCATTTGGTTAGTGTTATAATTTTGCATTATGTACATTTGTTGGATAACATGGGCTAAAATTTGAGTTGTATCAGGAGGTGGGTTGGTGTTGGTATGATTATTCCCCAAATTGGTGTTAGGGGGAGAATTACTAAAAGAAGGATTATTAGTGGGATTGTTAAGTAAACTTGTATCAATTACTCCCACATTAGTTTAAATATTTTAAAGATGAGAAGTTTATTGGTAAGTATAGAAATAATTAGATCCATCAACTTTATCTTGAGGTGTTAGTTTTACCATATCATAGTTCATGGATGAAGGATGAGAAGAGGTGCCCCAAGAGTGATTGTGTTCTTAGGAGGAAAAGAGAGGAATAAATGAACATCCCATATAGTATTTAAATGGATTCAAGATATCCATGAATATTTTGATAGGAGACTTCATTATGACTTAAGAGAGATCAATAAAATGTAAATAAGGAAAAATAGAGAACTTGATTGATAAATAAGGAAGGTAGAAAGCAATATAGGGTTGATTGGGTTGACCAAAGATATAAAATAGGGTCTAAAAATAGTATAAGGTTGACTCAATTGATCCAATATAGTGAAAAAATTTGGAAAAGGATAAAGTAGGGTCTATAAATAGTATAGGGTCAACTGGGTTGATCCATTAATATAAACAGGGGCCACAAAAGATATAGGGTCAACTGGGTTGACCCGATACAATAGATGGTAAAAAATGAGAAGCTTATAGCAGGTTGGGAAATAAAACAAGACAATTTTTAAAAGTAATTTAGAAAATGAATAATTGAAGGGGAAAAAATATTCAATTGGATTAGTGCTAACCAACTAATTAAGGCACACAATACAAAAACCTTACACCAACCATGACTAGTGCAAGTTTTTACAATATAAAATAAAATTGAGCAAAGACCAAGAAATCAACATGGAAATTAAATAACTAACTAATTGGTAAACTTGAATTTTTATTATATTATTAAGGTATGATTTTAAATGTGATGGGAATTTGGTTGTAAGTAAAGAACTAGAATGATAATGTAAGGATGGTTTGTTTGGGCTGAAAGGGACTGTAGTGGCAATGATATAGGATTGGTATTAGGGCCTACCCACTCACGTCACACACCAAAATGATAAGGGTGTTGGGTACTTATCTATAATATACCATTAACCATGCTTTATACTTGATCAAAATATCAAGTCAACTTCCCCCTTGGTGATTAAGTATAAGTAGGTTGTCCTTGGATAGACAAATGTTAAAATGATTATTTAGATTTTGTGATTTCACTGTGTGTGCATAAAATATAAAATAGTGAAACTAAATGGTTAATTTAAAACCACTTAATTAAGATAGGTGATATATTCTAAACATTCAAGCAATAAAAAAAGAAATTATGAATTAATTATTAGTATATAAGGTTAATTCCAACTTTCAAGCAAGGTATTATGTTGATATAGTCAAAAGGGTATGCACAAAATATATAATAGGGTTGATAGGTTTTAACGTATAATGAAAAATTAAGGTCTAAAAATGAACAAGGTTGGTAGAGTTGACCTAGTTATTCAAACACCACACAAAACATAGAATTGGGTTGATAAGGTTGATCTAGTTGACTATGCGGGGGTAGTTTTAAATATTGAAAACTAAAAAATGAAAGATTGTAAAGAAAGAGATAGAGAGATAAAAAGGAACTTTGGTAGATTAGAGATACAGAGATTGAATATTATTCTTCAAAAACCTTCATATATGCTTGTGAATTCTACTAACTAGGTCGATTAGATCGATCAAGATTTACAAAAACTTATTATTAAGTGCTTGAAAATGTATAGGGTTGATTGGGTTGACCTAGTAGTATATATTGGATTTCTAAAAAGCTAAATAATTGTACTAGTTCATCTGGGTGGATATAGTAGCCTATACTTCAAATCATGCACAGAAAAGTTAAATACTAGATCAATAGAGTTGATCTAATATGGCAAATATACAATGAAAGAATGAAAGAAATGAAACAAGGTAAAAAAATCCTACAAGGGTTAGTTCACATTGGGTTCACTAGAATGAATGAAATTAGAAATGCATCATGTCTATAAATTAATCTTGGCTCGAAGAAGATAGATCATACCTACATTTCCAATTGGGAATACATTTGTTAGTGGGAGCATGAACAATATGGGCATCCCTAGACCTGATTAGGGGATCAGTTGTCAAAATACACCATGCTATTAAGGGTTATAAATCTTATAGTCTAATATAATATTTAAACAACCCTAAAATATTCATAGGCTTAATGTTCACTCTATTCTAATAAACAAGAAAGTAAATCTAACCTAATTCACACCAAAACTTGTGGGACAATATGAGGGGTTAGTAAAAAAATCAAAATATAAGATAATATAAATTAATTTAAGTATGATTAATACCCTAATACATGTAATATGAAGATTAATATTATTTGAGCCAATAATTATGCTACTTTTATCTACTAAAGAGAGGAGAACAAAGTTAGAATATAATTACCTCAATGTAAACTCATCAAAACTCAATCTCTCCCTTGGCCAAAGGCACTTCACAAGAGTTTGTTGTGGTTTTTAAGGATAATTAAGAAAGGCCAAATCATCCAAGACTTATCCACAAGACTATATTCTCCAAGTAAAAACCCTAAGCTAAGACTCCTCAAGTAGAATGGTGGAAGAATAAATTATAAATAATCATGAGCGAATAATAACTATTGATTGCATATTGAAATAATGACAAAATGATACTATATTTATAGTTGGATCTCACCCTAAATCCTTTTTAATATGTCAATTACGTAGGGTTGACCTAGTCAACCTTGTTTTTTTTGGGAGATAAGTCACTAGGTCCCAAGCTAGGTCAGTCTAAGGGATAACAAAGCTGAAAGTGAAAAGTACCCTAAACACTATAGGATCAACCTAGTCAACTAGTATAGTCAACTAGAAAAAGGGGATTAAGGTGAGGAAAAGAGGTATGGAAAGAGTACAAATACTAGAAGAGTGTGTAAAATAGGAGTAATAGCTTAGGGAATGGTTTTTAGAGCTAGTTAGATTGGATATAATGTGGTAATAAAGGATAATAATCCTATAAAGCACCAAAGGTCTAACCACCCCTTTCTCGGTATACCCCTTAGGGCATGCACTCAAAGATATTGAGTCTTAATAGGTTCCTATAAGATGTAAAGAGTTAATATATGATAAAAGTTGAAAATATTATGTGTATACATTGTCTAAATAGGAAAATAGTATAGTGGTGATATTGTCCACTTATAGTGCTAGTGTCTAGTGTCATAACTTAAGGTACTAGGGGTGTGGATGCCTAAGGAAGGGTTTAGGACTAATTTTAAAAGGTTTAATAATGTGTGTGACTCACATAAAAGATGGATAAGTGTCTAAATAGGTCCTAATATAGGTCTATAGATAAGCTAGGAATGGGTGGTATCAAATAAAACTTTTAGCACTCAAGTGTCATTTTTATATGACTACACCCTCTACCTCACATGAGGCAAGATAATTGACCTAAAGGGTATGACATCATAGACCAACTAATGAAAATTCATGCTAATTTTTCTATCTTAGATTCACTCAAAAGATTAATGTCATACAAAGACATCGTATATGAGGCATTGTCTGACACAAATCCCCCTAGAGATACAAAACCTACATCATTTTCCTATATAATAAATATATTCAAGGATATTAAAAAATAATCACTATTGACAAGGAAGACTTACCTATGTATCACACATGAGAGCAAAATCTACCATTCTTTACTCAATTTAAAGTGCAAAATAAAATTATCAAATGTGTGTAAGTAGATAATGGTTATGGATTGACTATCTATAACACTACCTTCTTACAACAATTGGGAATAAACCTAGCTACATTTAAAAAATCAAATCAAATAATAAGAGGATTTGATAACACTATGTGTCAAATACTTGGGACCGTATCATTATATGTAAAACTAGGTCTTAAGATGAAACCTAATACCTTCCACATTATTCTAAAGAGTTGAATTGCAATTTTATTTTTGGGTTACCTTAGATACATATTATGGAAGAAGTACTATTGAAATTACAAATATGTATCAAATTCATGTCTGAAGGCTATTCTTATACATAAATATTATATGATGGTGCTTTCAAGTATTATAAGATGACCAAATCTACTAATGAGAACTAATCATAATCTTAGTTGGAATATCATTTTATCATTCCTCAATAGAAAATCATTCGAATAGGTCACATGCATACAAAAGAGTCAATTAAATTAGGTGCTAAAAATAATAATTAACTTTAATAATTCATTTAGTATAAATGGTTATGTGCTCAAAACAAAAATAAAGGCCTTTAGTGTCCTATTCTATGTTTTTTGAGGAGTTGTAGATCCACTATCACCAAAATGTCTCAGAGAACTACTTTAGTTATCTAGACAAACTGTATCAAATAGAGACTATGAAGAATTATATTCATCAATTATATAATATCTCCTTACATATGGATGACATCACTAAGGCAAATTTGACTGACATATTCGTAGGTGGCCTTAAAGGCAACATCCAAGTGGAGATTCACATGTTTAGTCCATGTCTAGTATCTGAAGCCATACCAATGGTATGCATGGTATAGGAAAAATATCTAGTCAAATAAATACCTTTAAATAATGTCCATGAATTCAATTCCCAGCCCCATCATTTGCTCTGCCTACAAGATCGACCCCTTAAAAAATTTAAGATAAGTGTGAAAAGGGGGTATTTTTGTTTGTGATAGAAAATAGAGTGGAGGACATAGATGTGCTGAAAATAAGTTATTTTATAGTAAATGTGCCAATGAGGATAATGAATATGATGGGTCCTCATCTATAGTTCTAGAATAAACCTAAGATGAATCTAAATATTCTCAACCTACTATTTTATATCATTCACTTTGAGGTATTAGTACTCAATAAACTATTAAGGTGGTATGTTTCCTCAATAAATAGAAGGTGGTTGTGTTTATCTACTCTAGGAGTAAACACATGTTCATCAAAAATAATTTGGATACTCATTTAAACTATTTCATTTACCCAATTCCATAATTTTAGGTCATGATTGTTGATGGTGGTACAATAAATTATTCTGTAAAATTTCATGGTATTAAGCTTTCTATGGGAGACTACCTATTATATTATCCTATGTTTTTTATTCCCATGGATGGGGCTGGCATTATTTTTGGAATACAATGGCTCACCACATTGGGAAAAATTGATATGAATTTATAAAAATTAGTCTTGCACTTCCATTCAAAAGGCAAGACATTTAAATTACATGGTTTACTAGCTAAATATTCAAATTGATTAGTTATAATTAGATGATGAATATGAACATAAAAGGTGGTAAAGGATTTTTGTGTAATTATTTTCCATATAAGTTCAATCAACCAAGGAATATACCCATATTGATTTATAATTTGTTTTAGATGACCGATATATTATTTTTTGTGTCATTCTAAAATGACTTCCACCAACCAAAGTGAATGATCATGCCATTAGAATACTTCCAAGTAGTACAACATCCAACATCAGACCCTATAGGTATCCTTATGCCTATAAGAGTGAAATTTAAAATATGGTATAGGATATATTAGAGGTAGGAATTATCAAATTTAAAAAAGTGAATATTCATCCCCTATGGTCATGGTGTATAAGAAGGATGACACTTGGAGGATGTGCCTAGAGTACAGAGAAATAAACAAGTGCACCATCAAATATATGTTTCCTACTCCATTAATTCATGATTTTTTAGAAGAATTGCATGACATTATTTATTTTACCAAAATATATCTTTGTTCTAGGTATCATCAAATTCAAGTCCATGAAGAGGACATACCTAAAATATCATTATGAACTCATGAAGTCCATTATGAGTTTATGGTCATGCATTTTGTTTTCAAAATTACACAATCTACATTTTAGATTTTGATGAATATAATTTTTATTCTATTTTTAAGAAAGTTTGTGTTTTTATTTTTTATGACATTCTCATTTATAAATTTTTTTTGGAAGACCATTTAAAGCATATGAAATATGTACTTTTGGTTCTATAAAAAAATCAAATTTATGAAAAAACTTCCAAATGTGATTTTAGAATCTAATAAGTAGAGTAACTAGGTCATATTGTTTCACATGAAGGATTTAAAGTTGATCATAATACAAGTGATGATGGAGTGGTAGGTTCCCAAGACCCTCAAGAACCTCTAGGGATTTTGGGGGCTAACAAGTTACTATCACATTTTTGTCAAAAAATATGGTAGAATCATATCCCACTCACATGTTTTTTCAATAAATATTCTTTCTAGTGGAGTGAAACAACTACCAAGGCATTCAAATAGCTAAAAATGGCTATGTGCACCACTCCAATTTTGGTTACCCATAATATTTATAAAACTCTTATTATTGAATGTGATGCATCAAGATATGACATTGGATATTTTATTCATGCAATAAGGTAGAAAATTTTAATTTTATAGTCATCAATTAAATGGAAAAGATAGGATCAATCTAATCTTTGAGAAAGAGATGATGGTTATTCTACATGCAATTAGGCAATGGAGACCTTATATAATGGGTCAACAATTTCAAGTAAAGACTGATTATGATAGTCTCAAATATTTTTTGAAAAAATGATTGTCATCATAATAAAAATATAAATAGGTGAATAAAATCTTAGGATGTTATTTTTAAATAGTATATAAAAAAGGAAAATATAATGTGGTGGTAGATGCACTATCCAAGTAGGATGAATTAGGTGATGCATTATTATTCTCAATGGTCATTTGGAAGATAGATTGTCTATAAGAAGAAAGATCAAAATGGGATAATTATAAGAATACCTAGGATCTGGTTTATAATCTTCATCATGGTTTTATGAGTCTACAAATTTTTTTATGGAATGGGAATGTATTATGGTATAAATATTGATTATACATTTGTAATCATTATCTCCTCAGACATAAAATACTTCAAGAACTTCATGAATATCCAATAGGAGGTCATTTAGAAATTTTAAAAACATATCATATATTAATCAATATTTATTTTGGGAAGCACTCAAGGGGGATGTCTAGAAATATATGGTTGAATACATCGTATGTCAATATAAAAAAGTGAAACCATTAATACCTCGAGTATTTTTTATCCTTTATCCATCCCTAGCTAAAGGTGGGATGAGGTTTACATGGATTTAATTATTGGTTACGATGATATGAGGGTAAAAAATTTTTCATGGTAATTTTTATTGACTCATCAAGTATGCTCATTTTTAATCCTTATCACAACCATTTATCACCAATACAGTAACTTATAATTTTCTTAATACAATTAAAAAATTGCATGATACTACAAATATCATTATATGTGACTGATATCCTATTTACTAGTAATTTGTATATTGAATTATTTGCCTGTTTGGGTACCTAGTTAGCTCATAGATCTCCATATCATCCTCAATTTGATGGAAAAATAGAGTTAGTTAAATAAATTCTAGAAGGATATCTTTATTTTTTTGCTTTTAACAAATAGGATAAATGGGTTCATTGGATACCACTTACTTAATGGTGGTATAACACTTATTTTCACACTTCTTCCAAAATATATCCCTTTTTGGCATTATATGGGTATCACCCTTAATCCATCACTTCAAACTTGAAGGTGTATCCCAAGGTTCAATCTATTCAGGAACACATTCACCATCAACAAGAAACAACTACTATTTTCCAAGATAATGTAGAAATAACACATAATGGAATGAAGTAGTAAATGGATCAACACTGTAATGGGTGGTATTTTGACATAAGTGATTCGGTTTTTTATGAATTTGCATCATATAATTATGTCTCTAAAGTGACACAAAAATGATAATAAGTTTTAAATTAAGGTAAAAATAGGTTTTGAAGGGACCCTGAAACCCTACACAAGGGGAAAGAAACCTTAAAGCACAACTAGGTTAACAAAAGAACTTGATTACAAAATAGAACAAATACCAAGTTTTACATGGACCTGTAACCAATAAATATGACCATAAAATGTAGCTATCAAACACTGAACTAAAAGTTAACCAACTGGAACAACTAGTTGAACAACCTTCCAGTCCAGTAACTAGTAAACCCAACCAGTTTACTACCCCCCAAAAAACCAATCAGCAAAAGGGAACTTTAGATGAATCTTTTAAGTTTAGATTTTTTTTTACATGAACGAAGATTCATATCAAGAGGAGGGACCAGAGGCTTAGACTTCTTCCTCCTAACTGCTGTCCATCCGTCCTCCACCTTGGCTGCCTTAGCAACCCATGCCTCAGAAGACAATGATCTTTGGGTTCCAGAGGGCATAAAATACTTGTGATAATTAAACACAGTCTGGCTCTTTGAGAGATCCTCCAGAACAGGGGAAGATACCACCACCTCTTCCTCTGGCTCAATAGTATCACTAACCATAGCCACCTCAGGGGCTTCATTTGAATGATTCACCAATGATTCCTCTTCATATTCCAGTTTAGATTGCAAACTTTCCTCATTCTCAGTCTTGAATTCTAAAGTTGCTTTAGAGGTTGTTTGTCAATATTATGTTCAGAGGAACCCTTAGGCCACCAAGAAGGTGAACTTCTGGGATGAGATTTACCAGCAATACAATGAGCAGCAATATGTCCCATTTGGTGGCATTTCCTACACCGAAAAGGGATCCCCTCATAATCCAAAATTTGTGTCCAGGTACCCCTTGGGGATTCAAGGCAAATCACCTCAGGAAGGCCCTTAGAAACATCCAAATCTACCAGAAATTGTGCACAAGTCAAATGGTTAAGATTCGGACTATCCTCTTCATATAAAAATTCCCCTATAGTGTTTCCAATGGTTTTAAAAATCGACTCTTGCCACAAGTGTAGCGGAAGATAAGGGAGCTGCACCCATATAGGGAGCTTGTTAAAGGATTTTGAGAGAGGATTAAAATCCTTATGCCAAGGTTTGGCCATAAGAGGAAATCTGCCCTGCCAAGAAAAATTATTGTGACACAAAATAGATTTTCTATTTTCAGGACTTTTATATATTACTATAAAAAAGCCCCTGGCACAAAGATGAATCTGACCATCTTTAATTTGTAGCCATTTCTTTGAAATCCAATCCTATAGATCTACAAGAGAAGGCCAAAAACCATAAAAATGAAAAATGGCAGCATAAGAGGAAAACTGTTCTTTTGATTGGTCAATGCTTTCCACTAAATCAGGGTCTAGAGTTACCTTCATAGGTTTTAAAGCACTTACAGGCGATACGCGGATTTTCCCAAATGTGGCATGAGGCAATGCTTCATGTATGTCTGCTTCAAAGGCTGCCATGTCTGCAAAGGATCTCCCCCCATGTCCATACCCTGAACTAAGAGCGTAGGCTAGACGTAGAGTCGTTGTATCTCCAGTCTCCACAAAAGAAATAGCTTTTTGATCCCTCCCCTCACTAACAGGAAAAACCCCATCCGTAACGGTGGCCATAGCCACACCGCTCGCCAGATTCACTACAACCGATTTCAAATTCTTTGAGAGTGCGCATATAGGAGACATAACCCCTTGTTAGTTGATCTATAATTCCACTATGAGTTGTCTTATGGACAAATAAGTTATTTTAGTGTTATGGACACAAAAATGATAATAAGTTATCCCCTAAGTATTATGTTTTTTATTAGATCTTATATAAAATTGGTAGTGTGGCCTAAAAGGTGGAATTTCCCATATCCACTCACATACATTTGGTATTCCATGTATCTTTATTTAAGAAGATAATTATACATAGAGTTTCTATTCAAATTGAGTTACTAAATTGGATGAAGAAGTATGAGTCACACTAGAACTTAAAGATATCCTTCACACATGCACTAAGCAACTTCAAATTAGAGTGATTAATGAGTATTTGATCAAATGGAATAATATGAATTTTTAATATGTATCATGGGATAATTAACCATTTCTATAGAAACATCTTAGTTTGATTCAATGTTGAGGACAACCTATTTTTAAATTAGAGGGGCATGTTACACCATTAACCTATGGCATGCCTAGGGATATGTGTGGATAACTTGTGTTTTATTTACATCTTATATTATCTTGTCACATCTCTTTATGTTCTTAGTAATGTATACCTATAGAATATCCATGACTAAGTAGAATATATATAGGAGGTAGTGGTTAGTATTTGATGATCATATTATGAATTTTAATCATATGTCATAGTTGTGGAGACTCCCCGCTCTACATGGTTCATCTATATTTATCAAACATTCTTCTCTTTTATCAATTATTTTTGTGGAATTTTATTATTTTTGTTATAATATTATATTATGTGAAAATATAAGTAATTTCATTATGATTGGTATCAAAGCCTCCATCTGGGTTTGATTCATAGAGTGAGTGGTTATGCCAACATTGTAGTGTTCATTTGGGGCTCATACATGTGGGTTATCTTGATGTATGGTTATAAAATATATCCTAGATTATAGGATTAAAAATCATGGTAGGATGTTATGATCTTTATGTATGGATTAGTTAACACCTCAAGGTTTTAGTGTAACATTTTTTTACACATATATTATAAAATGATCAAATCTACTAATGATAACCAATTACAATCATAGTTGGGAGATCATTCTATAAATCCCCAATCAAAAATAATTCCAATATCTTAAGATCATACAAATTATTTTGGTAAATCAAGTTATAAAAATAACAAGGAACCAATAATAACATACAAAAAACCTATACGACATGAACCATAAGATGAAATGGAATAGGTAAAATCTACTCATGCTCTTATTTTAGTGGTGAATTCATAAAATAAATATGTCATCGTCAAAGACTATGATGATACCAACATGGAATATATGATAGATGATCAAATACATAAGTTAAACTTCAACCCCTTAGATGAATATTTATTTGATACTCTATTCACACCTATTGGATTTGGATACTATTATGATAATTCATATATAATGAAAACAAAAAAATAATAAATTCATATTCAAACATATTATTATGAAGGCAAAGGAAAATAAATAATTAAAATTCATTAGTATATTCAAAATACAAATAATATTTGTAATATTATCTCACATCAAGCACAAGTGACGCTAGAGTCAAACATGACTTGGGCAAATAAATAATCATACATTATAGTAAATATTATGGAGATGTTTGATATCAAATCTCTAATACCATTTTAGGTAATAGATATTTAAGATAAATGAATAACAATATTGTAAATATTACTTGATCATGATCTCATCACACTATTATCTAATATACAATGAGTCATGGGATGTCTCTCACATCAAGAAGGTAAATAATATTATGATTATCATATAATTGAAGGACATGACACATATATTTAGGATGCATTACAAAATAAGATACATAATATAATAATTAATGCATTATTAAATTAATATATAATAGACAAGAACCACTTACATGGAGTTCCATAAAGATAATATTTGTAAATACAATAAGCAAAAAATTTCCTCAATGGAATCTTTAACCATTATAGTATACATCAAGGGTGAATATTATAAACACATTAAACTTGAAGGTAAAAATGGGTATCCATATGTAATTTTATAGGTTTAAAACAAATGGAACATGTCATCAATAAAATACAACATAGCACACATTGGAAAGAACCCCTCAAATATATCATTTTGCATGTATCTTGTGGGCCAAAAGTGGTTGATACACACATATGGGTCATGTTTCCTACTTATCAGGTTCCATTTACAATAGTAAAATAATGTTATAACAAATGTAGGCCAAAATGGATGAAACTAAACATTACCTCACTTTATCACATACATTAAGATTAATCATGATTTGGTATGATGTTGGTGTTTACCATAAAAAAATCAAAATATTTCAAGATAAAAAAAGGTACATAATATAAACAATCAAAAATAGAAGAAGAGGATGAAATGTGATTATAAAATATAGAGGACAAGCTATAATATATTGAATTAAATCCTAATGAGGATGACTTACTCACTGATTTATGATTAATACTTTCAAATATTTCAAGAAAATACAAAAACATTCAAAATATTATAAAAAATAAAAATTGGGCCCTAAGAATGAATGATTGCTATATTAAAATATTTACACATGTTATTTATAACATATTTGGTATATAGCATATTATTTTCATATAAAATAATTTCATGATATATGATTATGATGCAAGACACATAGTTTATGCATTGACATATATATGTTAGACTTTCCTTTACCTAGTGGCCATGATGATACTAGGGGAAACTTATTCCATATGTTCCACTATCATAGATTATATCTTTATATGACTCTATACCATGTTGAGCTATCTATATTGTTTACACGTGTCCTGTTAGGTATTCATTTCTTACATAGTGCTACATGGATATGTTATATTACTAGGATGCAGCCTTGATACATATGGATGGTGTGCATTTATCTTTACTTGTTTTATGTTTCATCAATGTTGTTAATCTCTTACAAGATAATATAATTTGTTTTTGTCTATTATTTTTGACCCCTTAGCCTTGTTTCATCCAACGTATTTATTTTCCTTGTTTTGACATATCTATGTCCTTTACATGTGGCCCTTGGCCTTAATTATTGATACATATTCATCTGCGTTATATGATGCCCTTTGATTTATGTGTGAGAATAACTCTTGAGTTTATTGATCTTGTTGTGTTTTTTGAGTTATTTAACATTAAGTGGTTCCATGATCTATATCACTCACCTTTACTACATAATATTATATATTTATATTTTAGTTATGCTTACTACTATGCATTTCATTGATAAATCTATCTAGACGTGATAATTACATACCCTACATTACATATGTTACATGCATGCCTTGATTGACATATACATTACCATGATGACACACTCTTCACATGTTCACATGATTATACATGTTATTATCTTTACACATGACATGATATGGTTAATTCCTTTTTTGAGATGAGTAACTTAAAGTACACACCCCTCATCTCAAAGTGGTACATTATATTGGTCATGTCATAAAGACATAAACCTCCATGAGTGTGAAATTAGAGTATAAATTTCATATATTTGTAGTGGTTCTAATATCATATGATTTTAGTTACATGACAAATATTGGCACATATGTGTAGATTATGGGGGCATATAACATGCATATGCACTCACTTTATAGAGATTTGAGTATATGTTCATACACACTTGGGTGCATATGTATGGGCAAATGTACAAATTTTACAAGAAATTTTTTAATATATTTATACATTTGAAATACATATTCTCAAATTCAACATATATTTGCATACTATTTGATATCAGTCAATAAAAATTTAGAGGGCATGATACTAGTTCATGAGCATACATAAAAATATAGCTTATAAGTTGAATGATAAATGGTTATAATTATATTTCACACTTTTAAACATTAAGGTCATGATGGTGGCATGATCATTATTAATTCTCTTTCAATAATGCATTTACTCTACATTAAGAAAACTTGAGATAAAATAAATAATTAAATCTGAGTTCTATTGGGGTCATGAACATGCATTTATTGTATATAGAGTGAAATTGAGATAGCTTGAGATAAACTATAAAATTTAATCTATAAGTCATCTACAGTGGTTGATTCAATATTAAAATTCTAACAAACCTATCATGTGGTTCCCATTTATTTTATATACCATTGTTTGGGTTACTATGTCACATATTTATCAGCATTTTTATGAGTTTAGGTCATGTTGTCTTCCCAAACCAAGGGATTGCATAGTTACACATATTTTTGGCATAGTCACCCCAACTCCCCATGTGCTTTAGTAGGAAATAAATTTTTTGAGATTAATGTCTATTAATCATATACCTTCTTGAATCTAGTATATAAAATGTCGATGTAGAGTTACCATAATTTCCAGACAATATTATATACTAATCTTATGTAATTATGTCTATTAATGCTTCATATTGAATGTATCCTTATTTATCCTTGGGTAATTTATGTATGATTTCTTTATGTTTATCTTACATCTTGAATTTTATTTCATTTTTATTCATTCATGTTTTTATTTATGTTTGATTAGACATGCATATATTACATGGGGTCATTTGTTTCAAATCTCATGTGGTAGTCATAACAGATAACATATCACAAGAAGAGGTTGTAATTTTTTCTACGGATATGAATTACCATGCACATGGAACATAGGAATAATTAAATATTTTTCATTGTCAATAGGAGGATCATCACATGGTTGTACCAAATTTTGTAAAGGGTATCCATGGTTATTGAGATCAACTTGAGGATATATGACAATGAAAAATATTCCTTTAAAAAAAATTTATTCCTTTAAATAAGTGGATTTCATATTTGAATCATTGTGCCAAATAAGCATGTATGTTATTATGTTATAGACTATTTGAGTTGTGAATTTCTCTCCCCATGAATAATGTTGATGAACTAGGACTTTACCATTATATAAAGTGGCACCCTTGTGCTACTTAACCCTCTTACCCACCATGAAAGGCCCTTGAGCTAGACACAACTCTAAATGATGACCTTAGGATGAATAGGCATCCCCATGTGGACTCCCTTACCTGCATACATAGATAAGGCCTTGACCACATCTATTTGAGCATGCACTAATGGGCCTATCCCTTTAATCATCTATGCTAGAGACCTAGATAATGATCTTTCATATCTAGTCATCTTGGTCTCCAAATATTAGATAATGGAGGCAAAAACTGATAAGTTGATGGTAAATTGTTCAAGAAATGATATTTTAAGATGTCATATCTAGTCATCTTGGTCTCCAAATACTTGTAAACAACTTGCTTTCATCTTATCATGTGCACATAAGTTGATGTCATCTTGAATTACATGACAATGAGATATGAGATATCATGTGCACATAAGTTGATGTCATCTGTATGTCATCTACAGTGGTTGATTCAATATTTAAATTCTAACAAACATATCACGTGTTTCACATTTATTTTAATACCATTGTTTGGGTTACTATGTCACATACTTATCAACATTTTTATGAGTTTAGGTCATGTTGTCTTCCCAAACCAAGGGATTGCATAGTTACACAAATTTTTGGCATAGTCACCCCAACTCCCCATGTGCTTTAGCAAGAAATAATAATTTTTGAAATTCTTTGAAAAAAAACAATAACTCTAAAAATTTGTAAGGGCAACATGGTTTTCACTAACACATAGAGATATTACTTCTTTGCATTTTAACTTTAAAATTTCAATTTCATATTTCAAAATTCAATCTATTTACATTGACTACTACATGTTTATTTTAGGTTTCTTTATTGAGAGACTTACATAATTAGATATTCCTACCAAATTCAAAGTATGGTTTACACACTCATGTATAACTTTATCCCTTTTACTATATCAAATTCATTACTAGAATAAAATAGAGCATTTGCAGATACTAAAATCTAGTTTTAAGAACTTGATAATGACAATCCTGGGATATATTTACCATGCATCATTTGGGCACACAAATATAGTCATAACCCACCATTCTCTGACACCTATAATACACCTTATGATATTGACCCTTCCATTCTTACGTTACACACCTATAGTAATCTCACTATCTCAAACCTACATACTAACAGACACATACAAGCTTATATGCTCAATTTAATCCTCATTTTCATGGGCCAATAACATCATATGGGGTCATTATTTCTAATCCATACAAACTTTTTATTGATGTTACCCATACTCTCCTAGTAATGAAATTTTTTATATCAAATATTTATTTAGGGTCAACACATCTACATAGTGTGTCAGTGGCATGATAAGTCACCCAATTCAACACACACATATATATGCAAATCAATGCCTAACTTGATATGGTACTTGGTACTCATTTGGTACACATCTATGTATTATTTCACATTGAATAAATCTACTCTATTTAAACCAAATTATGAATCAATCACTATGAACAGTCATAAACCAAGCTTAAAACATACTATATCCATGTCAAGTCAACAATTTTCATGTATCAAAACCAAATAATTATTAGCATTTAGATAGAGAAGGAACATAATTTTATAATCGCACTAGGTGGGATAACTATTAATGGCTTCATTTACCTCCTTTGAGTATTAGATATGTAGGCAATGATTAATGAGGATGATTGGGATCAACTTATCCACTTACACTTTCCCAATTTTTTTTAGGTTTCTATCCCTGACATATACACCAAGGGTTTTAAGTTGAAGGAGGTTTATTTATGGAGTTGCATACATCATAAATTTTGGTCATTACACATACAAATATTTCAAATACATTAAAAAATTGACCATACAATCGCATACCCATATTACAACACATGTCACTACCAACCATTAGATGTCAATCTCAATAGTCAATACTAACCTAAATTTTATAGAATTGATCTTGGTCAAATAGTTTGTGAACATGATAAATCATAATTTTAATCTGATCTATTTTTAATTATTAGGGCATAATCATACTTATACAATTAATTAAAAAACACAAATACTCATACCTTTAATTAATATATTTATCGAATCTTAGTTGAGAAATCATTATAATTAGTTTCATTATTTTACATTTATATGTATGCTTAAATGTTATATATATATATATATATATATATATATATATATATATATATATATATATATATATATATATATATATATATATATATATATATATATATATATATCTAAATTCACATAGTAGCCTCTATCCTATTATAGTTTCTAAATCCAAGTTAGGGTAAAACACCACACACAAAAGTATAGATGGAGGTGGTCAATATAACATTAGTGCAACCCTTGAGAGGGTACAAGAGGAATCATCCTAAAACTTGGGATGAAAACTTGGTGTATGTTTAGCATTCCTATAATAGGGTTATTTATTCATCTATTAGTATATCTCCATTTGAAACATGTTCTAGTTATTTAAATCTATGTGCATTTTTTTTGAGACATCCATACAAGGGACAAGGGAGAGTTGATTTAAAAATCCAAAAAATCTATTTTTTTGTATATAAGATTCAATAAATTTACCTCTAAGTTCAAAAGAGGTTGAAGGAGTCACAAACATAGTATAAATTAAGGCATAATCAACATAGGATTGGGCATAATTTTCTTTTTGTATAAAATATATCATTTTAATTTATTATACAAAGGCCCTAAGGTTAAGCTAAGAAACATAGGCTACTTAGGTATGGTCCTTTTTTTTTGAGGAAGTGGGTAAGAATGAATTCAAATTGGAACTACGCTATTACATAAATATCTATTATTTTATGAATGTTTAGAACTTTTATATCTTTGATCCTTCAATTATAGTTGATAAATAAGATCCTTTTTTATCTTCCATTGATGATATTATTCAATAAATTAAATAATAATTAGATCAAAATGTGGTGTTTTAGAAGATTAAAATAGGGATAAGAATAGGTGTACAAGAGCATTAGTAAATTGGACTAAAAGGTCAATTTCTAAAGGAATAAAAATGGTATTCTAAGGAGTAAGTAGGGAATAAATTTCCTCACCTCATGAGTTCAAAATATTTTTTTAGATAAAAATCCTAAAAATTAGGGAGGTGTGATAAAAAAATATATCAATGATTGTTAACAATAATAACTAATTGATCCACTATTAAAAAAAAATGTAAATATGACATTTTGCCCATTATAACACTTAACTTTTGTTCCCCATAGAGTTTTACTAAATAAAGTTTAATAGTTAAGTACATATGGGTATAAATAAATGGAGTCAAGTCACAAATGATTTGGATATCCTAGATGTGAAGGCTTCAATAGGTTCCTGATGTATAAATTTAATATTTCATTAAATGTGATGAAACTTCTAGTTCTTGTATGTAGAAATTATGTAGCAACCCTAGTGGTTGTGAAGTTTTCAGTTATTACAAGTAGTGGTTATGTAACCATCATGGTAATTTTTAAACTATCATAGATGGTTTTATGTCATTCAAGAGCTCATATATGTAATTATTTTGTCTAATTATGGAACTAGTGTCCCTCTTTTAGGACCTATCTAAAACTTCAATGCAAATTGTGAGAGGTTTTGAGGGTCTTGTAGGTGGTTTTATGTCATTCGAGAGCTCATATATGTCACTATTTTAATTAAATATCTGAAAAACCCTAATGAGTACCTGTACACATAAAATAACAATTAGATCAAATGAAAACATGAAGGGAAAAACTAGGTTTGGGATGTTATGATTTATGATTACGTAGAATAGAACCCCTATTGTCCTGATCACTACTTAAATTAACCCCAATTCTAGGGGTTTCAAATCACATGTAGTTCTCCCTTAGGGATTTTTCATAATCAACTTTCATGCTATGATATAATAAAAAAAATTTATGCCCTTATTTGATCAAGGATACAAATGTCTAGATGTGATAGTTGAGGAGTATGCAAAGTATTGAGTTGTATTATTGACTTGTTTTATGTAATTATGTGCTAAAATATTAATTACTAGATATAAAATGCCTTGTGGGTCTCTATATATATAAGGAAATTTAATTATAATATAAGACCTTGTTTTCTAGCTGACAATTATAAAACAAGGATAAAAAACATAAGAGAAGACTTAAAAAAGGGTTAAGACTCAAACATAGGAGAAAATTTCCATTGGACACTAGAGCCATAATTTGGCACTAATGCCACATGGTTATACAATCCTAAAAATGGCACTAGTGTTCTAAGGCTTAAATCAAATCTAAAACCAAGCAAAATAGGATAGGGGTCCTTGTGACTGGGAGAAGGTGATTTAGGACCATTGGAGGTGCCATAAATAGGGAAAATAAGACATAAGAATGATCAAAAGACTCAAAATGACAACATGAAAAAGGACTATATTCATCACTAAGACCATCATGTTAAAGATAAATAACTGACATAATACATGTGTTTTTTTGACCAAATTAGGGTGGTTACAGTTACATCCCTTTTATTATATTAATGCAATGCAATGAAACTACTAGAGTAAAAGAAAAATAGGAATGCATACTTATACTTATGTGAATGTTTTTTTGACTTATCCCAATTCTTAGCTAGAGAAGTGAATATGATCTAGAGTGAAATATGTGAAGAGGGACTCCATAGTGTGAATGTCCTTTATACTAGATCTAAATGGTGCAATGAATCATGAGGAAAAAAAACCCTATTTTCTCCCACCCTGATAGTTATACTAAATATGAGTATGTAAATTGAATGTGTGGATAAACAAGGCTTGATTTCCCCCCTCTTATATGTAAATTGAATCTTGGTATCTAGATTTAATGTGTGGAAAAATAAGGCTCGCTTTCCCCACTCTAATATCTATATTGAATCTGTGTATATAAACTAGGTCTAGTAGAATGTTATGGATCCATCACTATAGATGGTCCTATGACCCAAACTAGTGAAAACCTAGTGACATCCTGGTGATGATAATGGGTGTAAATTTAATAATCTAAAAATAGAGATGAAGTACATTAGTTATGCATCATGGCCCCTAATATTGATATTTGAGTAATGTAGTTGTGTATCTAAACACATATATATTTGAACAAACATATATATCTGGGTTAAAACTATATATTTGTGTAGTATTATCTAGGTATATCTATGTGTCTAAATAGTTATATCTAAGTAGACTCTCTGTGTGTGTGTGTGTGTGTGTGTGTGTGTGTGTGTGTGTGTGTGTGTGTGTTTGTGTGTGTGTGTGTGTGTGTGTGTGTGTGTGTGTGTGTGTGTGTGTGTGTGTGTGTGTGTGTGTGTGTGTGTGTGTGTGTGTGTGTGTGTGTGTGTGTATGTGTGTGTGTGTGTGTGTGTGTGTGAGCCTATGCATCTAATTATCTATATATCTATTTGTACTTGTGTGTGTGAATAGTTGTATCTAAATAGACTATATATGTGTGTGAACCTATACATATATCTATGTATCAATATAGACTAGTGTGTCTGAATAGTTGTATCTAAATAGATTGTATATTTATGTGAACCTATACATATAAATGTCTATATATATGTGTATACCTATGTGTGTGAATAGATATATCCGAGTAGACATGTGTATTTGAATATTTGTATATCTATGTGAACTCATGTATCTAAATATTTATATATTTTCATATACTTGTGTGTAAATATGTATTTGAGTGAACTTGTGTGTATGAACCTTTATATGTCTAAAGAAATATATGTGTATCCCCCCAACTTTTGTGAGAGATCTGAGACTATGGTGAGGGTGTATAACTAAAACTGGTAATGATCAGTTTTATTAGTGTTAACTAGTAGGTGTGATATTATATTAAATTTGAATAGTTTATTTATTATGATGGAGTTAATTATTAAAATTGGTAAAGGGATGAACATTTTGTCTATATTGATTTTATTATTTAAATATCCTTTTTGTCATTTTTTATAATTAAAAATGATTACGATATTGGTTTAACTAATATATAGCATGGCACATTGATGCCAAGTCCCACATGAAAGAGACGCTTCATAAATCAGAGTTATAGTTCTCAACATATTGCACTAGCAATAAATTGGTATTAGTTGGTGAAATTGGCATGCAAGTTCAACCCTAATAAGGTGACATTTGACAAATGTGACTTATATAGGTTATTTTATTCATTTGTCAATTCATTTGAAGCATCTAAGTTGAGATTAATTGTTTGTATGAGCTAGAGAATATACTAAGGAGATGAAGATCCAGTTTGACCCAATATGAGGAGGTGGAGGCATGGACATAGGCTGGGGATTTGGTTTCCCTACTAAGGAGGCCATACTATTTCTTATTGTTGTCATTTATAATGCATTGTTTACTATTATTATTGAAAACTTCTAATTTTATGGCATGTTTGGGAAAAATGGTGCTACTATACATATATGGGTGCTACTATCTATGACCTAGTGTTAGTGTTTAAGATGTGGTGCTATTGTCAAATACTATTTTCTTGTATACAACCCTAGTTTCTAATAGGCATAAATTATAATAATTGTTATTTTTGACTAGATTTTGATGTCTAGTGTCATATATTGGTTTTTTATTTTTCATTATTGATGCCTAATTTATGTGTACTTTTGTAGGTTAATGCATGTATCAGAGAGTTTTGGATTGGATGGATGATGGAGACCCTATGAAGTATACCCATATCATATGATGAAATGGTAATTCTTGAGAAAGTGGGTCTAAGATATGTGGAATTATTAAAGGCTATGCCTTAGGATAAACACATGATGACTAAATTATGCAAGAGATAGGATGTAGATACTTACACTTTTTGATACTGAATAGGAAGATAACCATTACCCTAGAAGATGCATATAGTAGTTTGTAGCTACTTATTTCTAGGAAAACTTCCATATTACTAGAGGAAACAAGTGCTCAAGATATATAGTAGGCTTCTAGGTATTTATCTACTATGGTTGTAGGTAATTATCATATAAAGATCTATAGTAATATACTATTGACATTGATTATCACTTTTGAGGTTCCATGATTGTATAAATTTACTTGTGTTATTAACTTCATGTGTGATTATATATATGAGTGGGGTATCAATCTCTTATAAGATGCATAAGATAATGTAGGATATAAAGGAGTATGGTACTATATATTTATGGGGTTAGATGATGTTATCCCACATATATAGGGACTTATACCATTTTCATATAGGAGATGTGTGGTAGAGGGATTGGATCATCCACACTACTACATTATTAGGTGTACGAGCACATAATAGTGAGTAAACTAGTGTTGCTTTTATAATACGATTGGGACCATCCATAGTTGTGTGTAGAGAGGTGGAGTAAGATGGGGTATGTGCCTAAGGGGAGCATGATATAATGCCACCATGTGTTAGATATTTTTATAGATGAGGACATTATTTGGAGGTCCTATAGGGGTTATGAGGGATGGCTTGAGGATGGTATTAAACTTAGATGGATTCAAGTGAGATAATATCTAATTGACCCTTGGTTTAATGTGTATGAGTTGTTACAGTATGAGTGGGTTATGTGATATTTTGGTGTGGTTCAAGATGTGCCCCCAATACCAGTGGTATAGTTGAGGATTTTTTAGGCTCTTGTGAGGGTAGGTAGTAGGCCTAGGCCATTGATTATTGAGTTATCCCTCATCCTTTCATAGAGTGAGATCCTATGATTGACATACTAGACATAGATGATTTAGGAGTCATTGATGCTTATATATCCTTATAGAGAGATTATAGATGGGCACTTTTATTTCTAAGAGGTGGGATTATTTTAAAGGATGTACTAGAGGTGGAACCTTTTAGGGTTTATTTATGGTAAGTTATTATAGTATATTGGTGCATTATATGTATTTGGTTACTTATTTATTTGATTAGGAATATGATTTACTAAATGGGTATGTGTAGGTTCAAGTGATGATGAGTATTAAGAGACTACTATCAAGTCTACACTTCACATATTGACTTGACATATTCATGATAATGTTTTGGAGGATGGATTGGTAGATAGGGCCACCAATTTTTTCGGTGTTCATAATCATTTGTTTAATTGAGTTAAGATAGACACTAAAATGTATAGACAAGCAATTATAGATAGAGACAAAGCACACACAGAGTTGTATAGGCAGACCATACCCATACTTGATGTTCTAGGTGGGTCCAGTAGTCAAAGAATGGATGACTACATACATATTAAGTGATAGCATGTAGAGTGTATGGATAAGATAGGTATGTATCACAAGAGAGATAAAGTAGATGTAGTCACCAATCAAGGTCATGAATGGAGAGTGTAGCCTCTAGTTATATCACGGATATGTGTAAGAGCAAGAGTAATGGGTCTGGTCTTAGTGTCCATGTCTACATTATTGAGTGATGTATTATTCTTATATTGAAACTATATTTTGAGTTATATATAGGTATGTTCATTGTTTATATTGGCACTATGTAGATTTGTATATGGATATGGTTATATGGTATATGTTGATATTTATTTAATTATATTGATTGTTTTAAAAGGTGAATTGATATGTGGTATTTTTTATAAGTAGAGGTAATAAATTTTTATCTATTGACAAATTTTTAGGTTATATGTGTAGTATATTAGGAATGTTATTTATTGGGATAAGTTTTCTAGGTGTTTTATAGGATATTTATGTGTAGATCATGTGACTATGGTATGCCCTATCTAAACCTAGATGTCATGGAACACTAATGACCATACTTCTCATGTTGTGTCTGTGTAAAAATGGACTCTAAAACTAAAACTGTGTGATACACTACTAGTGGCTAGGTATGCAAACTCTATAGTAAAGAGCTTGATTGGTTGGTGTGCTAAAATTATACTATAAGCTCTGTGATATTTGGAAAATATTTTTATCAATGTTCAAATTAAAGCTATATTTTGATCCTTATAATTATTTCAAAATATATCAATACATCTTTCAACTAAAGCTATTTTCTAAGATCTATAATTATTTCTAAATATCTGTATACGTGTGTGAATTGATGTGCTCTAGTCTCTATGTTTTTTTCAAATATATTTTTAGTTGTGGGAACTAAATTTATTCTCTACTCTCTATGAACTAGCTACCATCTCTATTAAATCTTTAGTGCATGATATCTTTCACAAATAGGTGTCTTAGAAACCACATGGCTTATATGATGAGTAACCAATGAATCTTCAAAGGGAACATCCTAGGATAACTCTATCATAGAGGAGTGTGATATAGGAGAGTGTGGATACTAATATATTAGTGCCCCCTATGTTAATGTTAGAATGCCTTGACTGACATATTGATCAATGTAGTCTCTAAGCGCATAAAAATGATGCTATCAATGCCCATTTATCTCTTAAAAATTACACTATGGCTTATTTTGTACCCTATACAAATGGCATGCCAGATAATGATTAGTAGGATGAAGTGTTACTATATCCTTATATAATAATGTAATAAATATATCATGAGGCCTATCCCTACCTAGAAACTATATAACCTCATTATGTGTGTCTTATGCTCTACTCACTATAGGAGGTCCTCTATGAAGTGGCTCTTTTCCCTTGTTAAGTATCTTTATCAGTTATTTCTATTTCAATATTTTATTAATTGGAAGTGGAGTAAGTTATTGTACCATGTTTGATGACTAGAGCTCTGATAAGCCTACATCCAAATTCACCAATGAATGGGTTACCACTAGTCCCAACTTTTTCACTAATCCTAGTGTTGCATAACATAGATATTTGAATGAATGTGATGTCTCTCTTTAATAGGGAGAATGATTCCTCTATAAAAAAGGTATTGTACCTATAAATATATTGGTTAGTAGATCAATTGATGCATACATGTTTTGAATCTTATAATGTACTCATTGATTGTTTCTAACTAGCCCTAGTGTAGTGAAGGTAACCTCTCATATGTAACCTGATGTCCCTTGTTCTGAATGTAATGTAAGAGAAATTCCTTTTATAACTCAAAATATGTGTATAGTGAGCCAATATGGATTGAATTATGAAGCCACTATATTTCTTGACCCTCTAGAGTCCTTGAATATAGATTTAAAAGATTCAAACTACTAGTAACATGTACCATAGCTTTCCTATATGTTTTGAGATGCAAGTATGGATCTCCATGTCCATCAAATTTTGTTAAATATGGTACTTATAATTTTTATGGTATTATTGCATTGAAAATACTACATGGAATGGGAATATTATGCATGGAATTAGAATCTACCCTTGAGTGGTATGTTTTACGTTCCTATGTGATATGATGTACTTGTTGTAAAGAACCCATAGCATGCATCAAGGAGATTACTTCTTATTAAGCTATATTATCATCATCAAGTGGTTTATTAAAATTTTGATTTTTTTTATTTATCTTGGCCATTGGTATATTACATTGAAAATATTTTTTATAGAGGGTTGGTTCATTCTCTATAACCTTTAGAGGTGTCATAGTTGGGACCTAGTTTGAGGGAAATGAGATATCACCCAAGTTTGGGTTAATTTTATAAATTATTTCTACTATAGTAAGTGTGGTTGATGGAGATTCATTAGTATCTCTTATATCATTATGTTTTAAATAATAATTGCATGCTAATTGAATATAAGGTAATGTATTCTCAAGTAATTCTCAATTGTGTGTGTGTGTGTGTGTGTGTGTGTGTGTGTGTGTGTGTGTGTGTGTGTGTGTGTGTGTGTGTGTGTGTGTGTGTGTGTGTGTGTGTGTGTGTGTGTGTGTGTGAGTTTATTTACATATGAACTAGTATTTTTTTGAACAAGAGAAATAGGTGAAGTAAGAGGATAAATAAAATATGTATATTCTATGTCCTCTTAATCATAGTCATAATAATCATCATTATCCCAAGGTTCATCCAAATAAATGTTTAATTCACTTGTAAAAGTAACAGTAGAAGAAGTATCATCCACATGCACACTAAGAAAGAGATTAGGAGAAGATTTTAACTTTTTAATATTATGAAATGCATCATCATGTGTGGGTGTGATTAAATACATTCATTCACTATCTATGTGTGGAATTCATGAATGATTATCACTTTTAATCTTGGATTCAAGGGTAGAAAAACTAAAAATCATGTTTTCTTTTTACATATTATGACATGTAGGATATGATTTAGAGACATTTGCATTATCAATATATTGTAAAGAATCATTACATTGTGTTTTTAATGTAAAATAAGATGATAAAATTATTTCATCCACCTTATTTTGTAAATTTCTAAAATATGTAATATCATTGGTACATGTTTTTCCAAATTGAACTATGAAGGGTAAATAAGATGCATTGTTCTTATCTACTTTACTTGAATCATGAAAAAGTGGATTTCATGTATTTCACTTATATTGAATTAATTTTAATAATGAGATTAAAAAATTAGTTGAAAAGATAGGATAATATTGGAAAAAAAACACTACCAACAAGAGGTTATTTTGGCATTATATTATTAGTTTGATTTTAAAGTGTAAGATAAGAGAGAGAGGAAAGAGAAGATGATGTATCTAATATAGCCTCATTTACATTTTCATTATCATGCTCAAACTAATCCTCATATCCATAATTATAATAATATTTATCATCATCATCATCATTATAAATGAAGTCATTATTATTTTCTAATTTACAATCTTGAAAAAATTTCCTTTCATTATTATAATTGTGAGATAAATTCAAAAAATCATCAATTCGGTGAGGGGTAGAAAACTTATTAGATGTAATTTTAAATTTGATAAATAAGATAATGTAGCCAATGAGTAAAAAACACATAAGAGGTAGAATCTAATCTAACATAAGTATATGTGAAATTGAGAAATGTAATAAAAATTAGGATTGTAAGTGAAAACCTATTTGCTAGTATTTACGTGTATAGGGACCTAGTATGTGGATCTAGGGTTTTAAATGAGGGTTGTGTTGCAAAAAAATAAGTTATATCAAATTAATGAAACCCTAATGTATGATAAATTTAATGAGATAGGTTATGCAAAAAATTAGGAAAAAATAGTAGTTTGTAATCCCTAATTTAGTACACAAAAATTAGAAGGTAAACCCTAGGCAAAATTAGGGTTTTAAGCACTTTTCAAATTAAGTCAGGTTCACCAAATGTTTTAACCTTTGAAGACTTAACTTGTGTAAATCATATCTTTTTAAAAGGTTGAGTATGATAATAATATATAATGAAAACTGGAAACGATTGATTTAATTAACCTTTCCCAAAAGAGCAAGTGAGAAGAGAAAGAGTACCTATCTAGAAATAAATAGGTATTATTCTAGATCAGGGAACTGAAACAAGTTAGAGAGATAAGTAGACACCTTTTATTTTATGAATATGATCAGAATACAGTCTTAGATAATAGCATCAATATTAGGATAGTAGTGCCATGTGGCACTAGTGTCCAATTATGGTGCTAGTGTCCCTCTTGTAGTAACTGTCTAAAACTTCTAAGGAAGCTATGAGAGGTTTTGAGGGTCCTTTAGGTGGTCTATGTCATTTAGGAGATTATTTATGTAATTTTTTTAATTTTAATCTCTTCCAAAACCCTAATGAGTACTTTCACACATTAAATAACAACTGGATCAAATGCAAAAATGAAGGGAAAACCTAGGTTGTGGGATGTTACAATCACATGGAATAGATCCCATGTTATCTAATTTATTACCTACATTAACCCCAATGCTAGGGGTCTAAAATCACATGTAGTTATACCTTTTGGAATGTGCATAATTAAATTTCATGGTATGATAAAGTTAATTTATCTTATGCCTTTTTTTGATCTAGCATGCAAATGACTAGATGTGATAGATGATTAGTATGTAGAGTATTGAGTTGAATTATTGATTGATTTAATGTAATTATGTGATAAAATGGTAAGTGATATATGTAAAATTATTTGTGAGGCTCTTTATATAGAATTAACTTTGATTTGAATATAAGACCTTATTCATGATAGATGAGTAGTATGTAGAGTATTGAGTTGAATTATTGATTGATTTTATGTAATTATGTGATAAAATGGTAAGTGATATATGTAAAATTATTTGTGAGGCTCTTTATATAGAATTAACTTTGATTTGAATATAAGACCTTATTCATTAGCTAAAAATTTGCAAAAGAGGGATAAGAAAAATAAAAGAATTATCAAGAAAGGGTTAGGACTCAAACACAAGAGAAAATGTCCACAAAACACTAGATCCATAAATGGACACTAGTGACATATGGTGATACTATCCTAAAAATGGTGCTAGTGTATTGAGGCTTAAAGCAGATCTTAAACCAAACAAAATAGGCTAGGGGCCCTGTGATTGGGAGAAGGTGACCTAAGACCACTATGGGTGACATAAATAGGGAAAATTAGACATAATAAAGATAAAAATAATAAAAATTACCATGTGAATAAGGACCATATTCATCAGTAAGACCTTCATGTGAAAGAGCTAAAAAATACATAGTATTTGTGGTTTTTTGACCAAATTAGGGTGCTTACAGTATAAATGAGTTTGTTGTCGAATCTCCAAAAAAATGTGGATTAGTGTTTAAAAAAATTTGAATTTAATAAGATAAAACAAATTATTGGATAAAATTGAATGGGTTACCAAAAATGATTTATTAAATTCATGAATAAGTGGGTATAATATTATAAAATATTGACACAAGGTAAATTATGCTACATATAATAATAAACATCAACTAAAATATACCTAACATACTAGAATTTAGAATTGAAAGTTTAAATAATTGATATACATGGAAAATTTAATGAAAATATGGATAAATAGAAATGAGTACCTTAATTTTACTTACCTAGGTTCTAAAAGTTGCTTATGAAATTAGACAATAGGGTTTGAGACTATACAAACTTAAACCTTGAAAGCATATTTTTATTTTGATGATGTCCATAATTGGCCACCACTGATTATGGATAGACAAAATTTTTATGAATGATTATCATCACTTTATGTTGATTATATAAATAATCTATGACTATGGCCATATTTATCATATGGTTTTGAAACCTTTTTGAATTCTTCAATATTAACAAATGTCTATAAATTTGTCTTCACTTGGTATAATTTTCATGTGTAGTCCTTATAATTACTTATCTTTTGATGTAACCCTAATTTTTAGAATAATAATATCTAATGTGTAAGGTTAGTGGACCAAACCCCCTTTAGGGTTACAAATATATATCCTTCATGATCAAAATTAGGGCTTAATTTAATTATAACACTTTTGAGTGTTCCCAAACCAAATTATAGGATGGAATTGAACTCTTCTCCCTAGATAATTACATGTAAGTATATATTATACAATTTAACATTGATATATTACATGTGAAAGCATAACACTTTAGTATATGATGAAGGGAAAATAGGATAAATGTATAAACTCCTAGATAAATGTGAAATGGATATACCCAATGGGTACCTTAATGAATGAAATATAAAATGGAGTAACTAGTAATTATTGATAAAAAATGGTTTAGGGCACATTTTTCATATATTAACCATAAAAAATAGTAATAAATAATAGTCAAGGAATGGGAAATCAACACATAGTAAAACTAACCCAGAAATGGAAAGTGATTATAGTCAGTGAATTATGGTAGAGATAAAAAAATACTAAAAAATAAAAATAATATAAATTGAGAATGAATGAATGGATATTAATGTATAAAACTAACATATGTCAAGTATTTATGTGGGTTTTATTCACACCCTAAAAACCTTATGATTTAGCCTCCAACATTTCAATATCTATAAACAACCTATTGGTGGAATAGTGGTGAGAGAAATAGTTTGTTTACCATAGATGGGATAGATATGGATGATTCAAAATATAATTGAGATGATTGGATAGTTGATGATGGATCTAACCTAAGGTGGGTTGAACCAAAAGAAACTCAAAAAAAGGGAAAGGTAGGGAAGAAAAGGAAGCTTGTGGACCACACTAGATGAGACTTTTCTAGGCCATCACTTGAACTAAAGGTTGGAAAAGGAATCAAGGACCAACATATGTTGTTGGATAATATAAAACACCAATAATAAAACATATTTAATATTTAAATGAAACCATAATAAAACAAACTTAAGCACACAAAAGAAAAGGTTGTTGTGTTTATAAGATTTTAATAAAACATCTACAAGGGGGGATTATGATTCATATGAAAAATACATTCAATTTAGAAATAACTCAATATTAATAAATTTAGATTAATGAGGTAACTCATGCATAACCAAATAATAAGAAGATGAAATGATATAACTTCTTACACAATCCACAAGTTTTGAGAAAAATTGAGATTTGTACATTGAGATCAAATGTAGAACATTCCTCAAAATTTATTATTAATTTCAATAGACAAAATTTTCCTCATGTTGAGACTAGGAAGATACAAGTATATATAATATTTGGATGATGAAGGCATCGTTTCTCAAGATAAGTCTAAAAGTACATGTCCAAAAATAACACTTTATGCTAATCTCATGAAAAGTATGCATGCACAATAACAATTACTCAAAATATAATTATTATTCTAAATATATATATATATATATGTATATATATATATATATATGTATATATATATATATATATGTATATATATATATGTATATATATATATATATATATATATATATATATATATATGTATATATATACACACACACACACATATATATAGATTTAATATTTAATATGTCAAGTATTTTATGTGGGTTTTATTCACACCCTAAAAACCTTATGATTTAGCCTCCAACATTTCAATATCTATAAAAAACCTATTGGTGGAATAGTGGTGAGAGAAATAGTTTGTTTACCATAGATGGGATAGATATGGATGATTCAAAATATAATTGAGATGATTGGATAGTTGATGATGGATCTAACCTAAGGTGGGTTGAACCAAAAGAAACTCAAAAAAAGGGAAAGGTAGGGAAGAAAAGGAAGCTTGTGGACCACACTAGATGAGACTTTTCTAGGCCATCACTTGAACTAAAGGTTGGAAAAGGAATCAAGGACCAACATATGTTGTTGGATAATATAAAACACCAATAATAAAACATATTTAATATTTAAATGAAACCATAATAAAACAAACTTAAGCACACAAAAGAAAAGGTTGTTGTGTTTATAAGATTTTAATAAAACATCTACAAGGGGGGATTATGATTCATATGAAAAATACATTCAATTTAGAAATAACTCAATATTAATAAATTTAGATTAATGAGGTAACTCATGCATAACCAAAGAATAAGAAGATGAAATGATATAACTTCTTACACAATCCACAAGTTTTGAGAAAAATTGAGATTTGTACATTGAGATCAAATGTAGAACATTCCTCAAAAATTATTATTAATTTCAATAGACAAAATTTTCCTCATGTTGAGACTAGGAAGATACAAGTATATATAATATTTGGATGATGAAGGCATCGTTTCTCAAGATAAGTCTAAAAGTACATGTCCAAAAATAAAACTTTATGCTAATCTCATGAAAAGTATGCATGCACAATAATAATTACTCAAAATATAATTATTATTCTAAATATATATATATATATATATATATGTATATATATATGTATATATATGTGTGTATGTGTGTGTATATATATATATATGTATATATACATATATATACATATATATATACATATATATATATATATGTATATATATATATATATGTATATATATATATATATATATATATATATATGTATATATAATTAGGAACTACTAGTTCCATCATAACTAGATAATGTAAATACATATTTATATTTATAAAGTGTTGATGTAGCACTACTAAGAGAATAAAAGAAAAATATAGTCTTAGTTTGTGGAACTAGAGTTGTAACTTATTTTACAACTAGAATGAGCACTAGAAATATCACTATGCTATAAGTGGTCATCAATGTAGTTATGGTAGTAATTACAAGAAGTGTCACATAGGCAGGCCTAGTTTGAGTCTTTACTAGTGTTTATTTGGGAAGTTGAGCACCTTGAGGTGGAGTGGGCATGACCCCTACTAATAAAGTTCTTTGCTTGGTAGCCTTCATATATAGATGTAGTGTATGGATTTTCAAGAAGTCAATGTCTATGATTTCAAAATAAATCAAATATATTTTAAACAACTGAAGAAGTGAAGATTGTCCATATACTTTTTTTTACATACCTAATGTAGCTTTGACCTCAACATGCAGTGCCTCAGTTCCCATGATTTTACTTTTAGTGTAGGTATTTATTTCCTAGTTGGGATATTTATTTTCCTAGTTTCCTGGCTTTTTCCTACAACTTTTATTAATCTTTCTTAGGTTAATAAATCATTTTTAACTAGGTGAGTAGGTTATGATTTTTCACCTTCCTACAAGTGAGCATTCATTTCCTATCTTGGAAGATACTTTTCTATATTTAGTCTAATAGATGGTTGCTTCCTATTGGTTAGTGTTTCCACCTCCTCCCCCTCTCTTTTCAATTTAAACATGCTACCTAGATTGGATTTGGTATATTTTTATTTATCATCCTCATAATTCTATTTTTATTTTGGATAATTTTCATTACTCTCGTGGAGACTAACTCTATGTTGTTATTTTGATCTTGCATTGTTTGCTTTCACAGTTTCATATCTATTCATATGAGCTAATTTTTTTTTTATTCATCTTTTTAGATTCTAACATGGTATTAGAGTGGTTCTATGTTTAAGAATAGATTTTAATTTCCATATTCGAGAGACTTTTTTTTTTTGTGGGGGGGGGATGTGGGGTCAGGAATAGTAAGCTTGTTACAGGTTTCCCAATAACCTAGTATGTTATTCTCTTGCATCTTTGGATGATTTGGAGAATCAAAAAAGTTTGATGGAAAATTTTAACCTCTAGAGTTAAACATATTTGTATTTTCAAATTTTTTTTGTTGTAGAATTTTGGTTATACTGGAAGCATTTTTTGTTATTCCAATGCATCCAAGAGGCTTGAGAAAGTTAGAAATGACTTTCATTTTGTCAGATTTTGAGATCATATGAAAAAGTTGTAAACAAGGTTTCATGCTTAGATCTAAAAAATATTATTTTATAGGATATTCTTAATGCCAAAAGGGAATTTCCATTGTGTCCATAAGGGTGATAAATTGAAGTGTGAGAAGTGGAAGAATAACTATTGTGTCGAAGGATCTTATGCTACATTGAACTTTCTCTTTGTTAGTAGAACTTCAACTACTAGTTTTGAGCCTTTGTAGTAGTGGGATTTTAGATCTATTCCTTTGTATATTAAATTTAAATATGATTTTATCACTTTCAAGTCCTCTTTTTTACCTTGGAATCATCATCTATATACTATTACATTTAATATCATCCTGAGCACTGCTCACTACAAAGATCTTATTTTTTTATTGGTTGTAAAAATATAAATGATTTGTGTTCAGATATACAGTCAATACCTCTATTAATAAATTCCACCTCTATTTATATCTATATCCTTTTTTATCATCCAAAATTACTACTAGTTTTTTTATTAAAATATATTGGAAACAAGAGGCATCATTCTTTATCAGATCTATTCTTGGTGTTGGAAGAGTATTGTAGTGGTTTTGTTGTGTTATAATCATTTTATACTATGTGGAAGACAAGGACTGAGCATATTGATGTGGAGGACAAGGACATAAATTTTATATTTTTAGACATGGGTGAGTAAACTACATTCAAAAACAATAATTTGTTTTACTTGATTTCTTTAAGACTACTCTTTATAGGAATATATCTAGTTTTTGTGTGGAAGACAACTCATTGACAAGGAAAACATCAAGTTTAGCCAACTACCAAAGAAAAAAAGAATTATTATTTTCCTATCATGACTATCAATTAATTATTTTTTGATATAAGCTATAATTTTTGCCAAAAGAGGAAGTCAAAGTTGATTCCATACATACCGAGGCAACTAGCAAAATTTGTTTCCACTTTCATTAATTTTTTTAAGTCTATGGCAAAATTATGTTTCAAATGAGTGGTTGAAAGACATATTTTATCTTGCCCAAGGGTACATTTTTAAGTTTCAAGTGCAAGGTTTTAGTCATAGATATATTTATGTGAAATTATATTATTAATATCTTTCAAATGGTAACTCAAAATTGAGTACCATATTTTGAAAAAGTGTTTATTTTTTTAATTTCCCATGCATTAGACCAATTTTCATTATAAAAATCACTACTTTATAAAGAAACAAAATTTAGGGGGGGCTACTTGACATAATAATAGAATTAGTGAAAAGGGGATTTTTCATTGTGTTGGTTCTTATCAGCACATCTTCTCTTTTTTAAACATATTTTATGCATCATGGTTAACACATTTAATGAGGTTAATTATAATCATGAACTGAGATAAAGTTCCAATTTCAGGGTTTCATCATGGATATTAGTAATGAATTACCTAAATATATTGTAAGGATAACTTTAGAGAAATATTTGTCTTAGAAGCAAGGGATAAATAATCATTGACTAGAGCAAGATCTAATGCCTTATCTCCTAGGACTTGTTCCTGAACTAACTACCTATGAACAAAAGAATGCATGGTTTAACAATAATGACATGATTTATGGCCTAATATGTCTAAAAATATCTAAGGATATTATGAATCATATTAAGCATACTTAGTGACATTTAACTATATGAACCATCATCTAATAGTTGTATGGAGACATTGGATCTTCATCTAAAAGTGATGCTTCTTTGGATGACCAAGCACCTACTGAGATTCTTGATGCATCTTCTTGTGTGGACACATCCTCATTAGACGATCAATTTATTTGGTTAACATATATTGACACCACATTTACTTTTTAGGACATTTTGCATCCTATTTTATCTATTTCTACTTTAGAGGTTAGAGTTGCTTCTTCAAGATATTTCAATAATTCTTTGTAGCAGGACATACACAGTCTTTTAATTTCAATATTAAGTGATGATCTCTTGACAAGTGTTTCAGAATTGTTTGTAGAGAATCATATTATAAATGTGGAGGAAACATTTGAGGTTTTATCTCTCTTATTTGATGATAACCTCATCACAAATGTTATCTCATCATCATTATCTCTATATCTTGTTCATCAACCATTTCTACATGGTCATGATTTGTCATTTAATTCTTAGATTAAGCATGTACTTGTTTCAATTGTGACATCTTCACCTATGTACATGGAGACATTTGAGAAGTTTTTAGAGGCACATTTGATTATATTTATTACCTCATTTCCTTTCTATAATGGGCATATTATTATCACTATTCTGTAGTTTTATTTCTTCCTAAGGGGAGGAGTGTTATTTGACATAATTGGATCATCTTCAGTATTAAATGTTGGGCATATACTATCATTGCAGGAGGATCTCATCTTTTGAGGGGAATTATTATCTCCTTTCCTTCTCTCTATTCTAGGGGACATACTCTCTTTTATTGGAGGGGACTTTTTTTTTTTTTTTTTTTTTTTTTTTGGGGGGGGGGGGCGGGGGGGGGGGGGGTTCTATGTGCATGGGTACCTCATCAATATTAAATAATTTGGACCCATATTTTCACCCACCTAACCTATGATTATGGGGGGTGTTGGTGTAGGTTTTCATTTCCTAGTTAGGATATTTATTTTCCTAATTTCCTAGGTTTTTCCCACACCTTTTATTAATCTTGATTAGGTTAATAAAACATGTTTTATTATGTGAGTAGGTTATGAGGTGTCACTTTACTACAAGTGAGAATTAATTTTCTATCTTAAAAGATAATTTTCTATCTTTATTTTGATAATTTGTTTCTTCTTATTGGTTGGTGTTTTTACCTCATCCCCCTCTCTTTTCTATTTAAAAATGCTACCTAGATTGTATTTGGTATCTTTTTCTTTTTCATCCTCATAATGATATTTTTATTTTGGAATTTTTTCATTAATCTCATGGAGACTAACTCTATGTTTTTATTTTGATCTTGTATCATTTGATTTCATAATTTAATATGTATTCATTTGCACTAGGTTTTTGAGTTATTCATATTTTAAGATTCTAACATTTATCTCTTATAAAATTTACCAGTTGTATTATTTCATAATTGGTTATATAAATAGTGCCCTCAATATATACTCTAAATATGTCAAGTGTTTCTTGTAGAATATTTTCAAAAATGAGTTTGGGCACCAATTTCCCCTATAGAGTGCCTACTTAAGTAAATCTAAAATATGTCATGATATAGATTGATTATTTTTCCTAATTTGTGAATTATTTAACTAGATCTCTCATCTCTTGATACCACTCAATTAAATTGTCCCTTATGGTAGTAGTGTAATTATATGCCTAAGTAACATCAGATGTTATTAAATTCAAATGGACATAATCCTTATTCCTGGTTGATTAACTTATGAATCATAACCTTCCATCAACGTATTTCATTTTTTTTTAATAATTGAATAATATATCCCACTTGGGTTGGGAGGTGGTAATTGTACACCTCAGTAAACTAATGCTATCAAATAGATTTTTAGTCATCCCCTATAGGTTATCCACTATTTCTTTGGAGCCTAGATGTGTTCCTATTTAGATGCCTCTAAATAGGCTAATTAGAACTTTTGAACATATATTTTAGAACTCCTCTAGTAGCATATAAAACATTTTAGGGATTCTTGCTATATCTATATTGGTTTGAGGGATTTATTTTTATTCATTTTATCAAAGAGAATATGTCTTCTCTTTATTCCATCTCAACCTATTAACATTTGACAACCATAATTATCCTCTAAACCTTTCTCAAGGTATTTATCTATCTTTCAAAATGAATCTTTATTGTGGGTTAATTAGTAATAACTAAATCATGTCTTCGTACTTATTCTTATTGTAACTATTGAATCTATTAAAGAATGTTTAGTGCAACATGTTGTTTTATTTTTTCTACTTGCCTTTTTGGCTTTGCATGTTCTACAAGATTAACTAAAGGGTATTACCTTGGAGGAAGCATGGCTTTTGGGGAATATATCTTTACTATAGGAAAAGGAGGCATATATTTCCTCCACCTAATAACCTACCTTTGGACTAGTATATCAATTACATATTTATATTTCTCTATTACATTATGAATTGAGACCCTAGGAAAGTCTACTTGAGGTGCTCAGCCAATAAGTATCTATAAACATGTATTCAACCTAGGAGGGGTCTTTAGCATATAAAAACATGAGGTGGACACCAAGTTTTAAAAATGTACCCCTTTGTTTGGCTTAAAAAATTGTGGATTAGTTCCACTAAAGAATGAGTAGGTCATTGGGGTACTCAAAAGGCTTTATAAATAATTAGTGATATAAGTGTATGCATCCCCAATAGTCATAGGAGTAGTGTAAGGGTGCATAGTATTAAATTGGGTTGTGGTAAGAAATATTAGAATTATAGCTACCTAAGGGTAGTTTATTTGATGTAAAGGATTCAAATAATCTAAATAATTTACTACACTGATTATAGTTACATTAATTGAGGGAGTTGAAAAAAAATGAGGTATTGGAGGACTTACATCCTACAAAGAGATAATTAGGGCACTATTCATGTTAGTTCTCAATATAGTGGCTTGAGGTGGAGATATTGGAGTTGTAGTTAGGGATGGCTCATGTGTTGTGATGTGTAGTTTTGATTCTTCATATCCTTCTCTATATAATAGCAATTCAGTATCCATAGAGTTACCATCTCCCTATTTGACTTATTTAGATTACTACAATAATTATATTCCTCCTGACTAGGTGCTTTCCTTAGTCATCTATTTATAATCTTCCTTGATTTATTTAGTTTTATCAAATGATTATGTCTCTTCTATATTAGTATTAGAGACCCATCATTGTTCATCTCCCAATCTTTTATCATTTTCCTCACTATCATTAATTTGGGCAAGGTATGACCCTAGTTAACCCTTTCTTCTTTATTTCCCTTCCTTGGGAGTAATTGCCTATTTCTCCTAACCTTCCACTTTTTGATGTGAAATATGAGGGGTCTTGGGTTTCCTTATATATTTAATTATTTATTTTTAAATAACAAGGGTTATCCCAGTGAGAAGTGGAATGGGATGAAGGGGTTGTAGTGGTAGCAGATAGTGAGGGAGTGGGAAGAGTACTGACCATTGTAAGAATGATGGGTGGTGAAGATGGAAATCTAGTGGAACAAGTTACTACCAATGGTGGTGTAATTATCATCGTATGTGGTGATGGTTGCATGGATAAAAATTAAGATAAATGATAATAAATTGAGACAAGAAGGAATAAAGACTTACTTGTTGTGTTATGGTCAATGAAGGAAGAAGAATCATGGTGAAAAATCTAGTTAATGTTATAGGACTTATACACCTCTACTCTTCAGTTGTACATTAAGGGAAGTTAAAATTTGTTAGGATAATCAATAGCATAAATATCCTCCTAAATTACAATCAATCTAATTTATGAAGTGCAAATAAATAGCTTACATAAAATAAATTGAGACATGCACAACAAAGGAGACAACAAATGTGGTTCACCCAATGGGATACATCCACTAGAGAAATTTTTCCAATATTTTATTACCAAAAAAAATAGGAGTAATAACTAGTGACAACACCCTATCATACCTCTCTCCTATCTCTTAGCCTCATACCTTCTATGTACCTATGTTGAGCTTACACCAAGATTACAACCAAGCTTACAAATAAATACTTAACTAGTATCCACACCTATTCATCCAAGAATAAAATATTAAAAACACAAAGGGAAGTCATGCCTTTAAATAATTTACAATAGAGAGAAGAGGGATAGAGAAACAAATAGCACCACATTCCAATTGGGTGCATAAATTATCCAAAAATTAGCATATAACACTTGTAGAAAGTCCAAAACATAGTTGAATAACTTTAGACAAAAAAACATCACTTCGATGAGATAATATATCTTTTTCCTCTAGTCAACCACTAAAGAAAGATGATATTAAATCATCTCGTCTTTAGCAAAGTACTATGATAGTGTAACCTCCATAGAATTTCACCTGACACACCTACTTATATCAATCACACATGTCCACCATCACTATAGTAAAATCCATGTGCCTTAGTGGAGTATTAAACCCCATCTTATTTCATGTCAAATTTAAACATTAAAGATCTTCCATGGGCCATACCACATCACTTACATGCCACATCACCATGAATAGTGACTATGAATACTTTCCATGAATAGTTACTTCACTCTCAACATTCTCCCACTTAAATTAAATATACATAAATGTAGATTCCTTCTAGATACTGCATCCACTAAACATATTATTCACATTTATTTTCATCCATGAAGACCAATTGATGTTGAAAAAAACTTATTTCCTCTTTTATAATCACCTTGGTCATCATATTTGTAGGATTTTCACTGGTGTGTATCTTTTCTAGATTTAGTTTCTCCTCTTCTAATATTTTTCAATTGAAATGATACCACAATTGAATATGTTTGTCTTAGAGTGAAAAACTAAGTTTTTTACTATATGGATGACACTTTGACTCTCACTATATATTATACCTTTTCCTTTTTTGTGTCCCAACTCTTCCATTAGAATTTGTAACCAAATCATTTAATTGATCACTTTTGTAATGGAAACATAATTAACCCATATGGTTTAAAGATCCATCCAAGTTACCTACCATGTCTGAATCAATTCCAAACATTGCAAATGTAGTGGGAGTGAAGAGCCATCCAAGTCACCTACCATGTCTTCTAGAGTGTTTCTTCTACCATCCAAGTCACCTACCACGTCTGAATCAACATACCATTTTAATGTGACATCTAATATAACATAATATGAAATTATATCTATGGTCCCTCTTAGGTAAAAAAGAATACATTTGACTACCTTCCAATGTTCCTTCCCTAGATCACTCATGAAGCTACTCACCACTCCCACTACATGTGAAATGTTTGGCCTTGTACATACTATCACATACATTAAATTTATAGGTTCTAATGAGTAGTGTGTTTTTTACATGATATTATTTTCTTTTTTTCATTTTATAACATTATTCCTTTGTTTATTTGAAGTGTCCTACCAAAGGTGTCCTAACTAGCTTCGTTAACTACATGGTAAACCTTTCCAACACTTTCATGATGTACTCTCCCTATAATAATGTAAATTTATAATTCTTTATATTTGTCACTATTATCATACCAAGGATCTATTTAGTAGCACCTAAATCCTTCATAATAAAATAATCACTCAATTATCTTGAGTACATTGACATCCTACATGTTTTAATCTGTAACAAGCATATCATCTACATAAAAATAAGGATAATATAGCTACCATTTTTTAATCTTTAAAGATAAACACAATGGTTAAAAGGACATTTGTAATAACCTTGTAGCATCATATACCTATAAAAATTAATATACCATTGTATTTGATATTGCTTTAGACCATACAAGTTCTTAAGTTTACATACCAAATTATCCTTACCACTGAATTCATAAGCTTATGTCTAATCCATGTGAATATCATCCTCTAAATCCACATGAAGGAAAATATCATTCACATCTAACTATTCTAATTACATATATTCAACTATGACTAAACTCAAAACAATTCTAAATGAACTCATCTTTACAAATGGAGAAAAATTTTCATTAAAATATATACCTTTCTTTTGTCTAAAACCTTTCACCATAATTTTGGCCTTGTACTGAATTTTACCTAAATCCTCCTCCTTTATCTATTACACCCACTTTTTTTACAATTCCTTCTTGCCCTTGGGAATATCCACTAAATCCCATGTCTAGTTCATCACTAGAGATTCATACTCCTCATCCATAGCTTTTTCCCACTTATCCTTGGCATCAACCTACAATTCTTCTTCATAGCTCTCTGGATCACAACCATTAGTAGGTAATAAATAATTTATATAATGAGAGAGTCATTCAAGTGGTATACTTAATCTATTAGATCATTTTAAAATATAGGTTTGGGGTACTTGTTGTTTTTTCTGCACATTTTAAACTAGAAACTTTGGGACATGTTCTTCTAAAATGTCCTCAAATACTGTGTATTCTTTCTTGTCTTCTTCTTTCTTATTTTCTTGTAATTGATTCTTGTACATGACTTTTTCATTAAATATAAAATATATAATCCTATTTATTTTCTTAACTACCAAATTACACAACCAAATTCAAATTCATTAGTGTTATATCCAATAAATGTACATTTCTTAGACTTAGCCTCTAATTTGGTCCTATCCTTTTAATCAATTTGAGAAAATGACTCACAACCAAAAATCTTTATAAATAAATAGTATAATTTCTTATGAGTCTATGCCTCCTTTGGTATGCCACTATCCATAATATTTAAATGTCATCTATTTATTAGGCAAACTATTATATCTACAACATCCAACCAAAAATATAAAGGAAACCCTGCATGTAGTCTCATATTTCTAGAATGCTCCATGATAGTTATGTTCATCCTTTACAACACACCATTATGTTTTGGTGTTCTTGTAACCAAATTCTTTCTATGTATTCCATTTAGTGAATAATCATTATCAAAATAATTACTACAGTATTAACCACCATTATCTAATCTGAGTCTTTTTAGATTTAAACTTATTTTATTCTCAACTAAATATATCCATCTCTTGAATGTATCAAAAACATGAAATTTTTGTTTTATAAAATAAACCCAAACCTTCCTAGTTGCATCATCAATAAATGTAACATAATAAATTGAAGCACCAATTGAAGATACCTAAGTCAGTCCCCATACATCTATATGAATAAGTTCTAAGTTACACTCCTTAGTTAATCAAACTCTAAGAAACCTCAACACATTTCTATTTCCCATACACATAGTACTCACAAAATTCAAATTTAATTTTTTTTAGACTTGGAAATCTATCCTTTTAATTTAGGATCATCATGCCTTTTTCACTCATATGACCAAGTCTATAGTGTCATAATTTGTGTATGTAATTGTAGTTGTTAGAGCATAATATGAATTAATAATAACTATGGAAAGATAAAAAGTATCCACTTTCTCACCTTTTTAAACCATTAAATCACCCTTGGTAACCTACCATGAGTTTCTTATAAATGTGACCATATAACCTTCACTATCCAACTCCCCTATAAAGATTATATTTCTTCTCAAAATTGGAACATGTTTAACATCCTTAAGCACCCAAGTGTTTCCCTTTTATAGTTTAAACTAAAAATTTATTTTCCAATAATTCTACAAGGTTCATCACAACAATATAAACATTCCCATAATTCCCTTGAACATAATCTTAAAATTAATGTCTATGAGGAGTAACATGAAAATACACACCAAAATCTAAAACCCAAGATTTAGATGTATTATCCAAATAAAGAATAATAACATCCTATAATACATCACCTACTATATTATATTATTTATTACCTTCCTTTTTTTCCTTTAATAATTTTCCACATAAGATCCAACAATATTTCTTTATGTGTCCTAGCTTCCCAAAATTCTAGCATTCCTTATTGCTTGTAGATTTGGATCTTGCACCCTTATTCAAATTTTCATGGTTACCTCTTCTTTGGTTTTTTTTTTTCACCCTATTCTCCATTTTCAATGTATTATATAACATGTAAGTTTAACCTATGCTTTTCCTTCACAGTTCCTCACTTAGGATCACACCCACCACATATTTAAACTTTAGTTTAACATTGTTGGAGATGGAGTTGTATACTGACATTACAAATATATTACAACTCTTAGGTAAGGAAAACAAGATGATAAGAGACCTGAATTCATTATAAAATTAAATACTCATATAATTCAATTGACTAGTAACCATGTTAAACTCATTTAAATGATCTAGCACTGAACCATTTTCAAACGTTTTCATGTTAAACAATTTCATCATCAAAAATATTGTATTTGAGGTAGAGGATTTTTCATATAACTTCCATAGCATGATCATAATACTTTGTATCTTATTTTCTTGGGATATGTTTAATGCTAAAGTAGATGTAAAGCATAGCCAAATGGTTCTGAGTGCTTTTCTATCCATTAGCTCCCACTCTTGATATGTCATTATCATTGGCTTCTTGGTTGTACCTCCTAATAGTAAATAGAGGTTCTTATAAAAATAGGTAATTATATATCTCCATCTTCCATAATCCAAAGTTATATCCATTGAAATTTTCTACCTCTTATTTATTGTCATCCACCATTGCTCCCACTCGAGCTCAAATCCTTTGCTTTCTATAGTTTAAACTTCAACAACAACAAAAAACATTTGCTTTAATACCACTTTTTAGGATTATAAATATCATAAATATCCTCCTAAATCATAATCAAGTGAATATATGAAGTAGAAATAAATATCTTATAGAAAATAAATCAAAACATGCACAATAAAAGAGACAACAATATAACATGGTTCACCTAATGGGCTATATCCACTAGATAAATTTGTCTAATATTTTATTACTATAAAAAATAGGAAGAATAACTAGTGATAAAAACCTTTCACACCTCTTTAATATCTCTTAGCCTCCTATTTTATATAAACCTATGTTAAGCTTACACAAACACTACAACCAAGATTACATACAAATACTTAACTATTCTTCACACCTCTTCTTCCAATAATGGAAGAATACAAAATACAAATGGAAGTCATGATTTTAAAGAGTTTACAAGAGATAAGGAGAGATAAATAAATATGAGAGAGGAAATATGGCAACACATTAAAATTGGGTGAATAAGTGATAAAAAATTAGTGTCTACCACTTGTGAAAAGTCCAAAACATAGTGGAATAACTTTAGACAAAAACACCACCACATCCATGTGATAATCTATCTTTGTCTTTTACTCAACCACTAAAAATATATGATGCTAAATCATCTCTTATATTTATCCAATAACTAAGATAGTGGATCCTCCATAGAATTTCACCCTACACACCCACTTCTTTCAATCACACCTACCCACCATCACTAAAGTCAAATCTATTTGCCTTAGTTGAGTATTGTACCCCTTCTTTTAAATCAAATTTACGACATGAAAGATATTCCATAAGATATGTCACATCATCTACATGTCACAACACCAACATGCCACATCATATACATGCCACATCACCGTGAATAGTGAGTGTGAATAGTGTCTTTGAATAATGAATTCACACCCAAATTTCTCCCACTTGAAGTAAATATACACAAATGTAAATCATTTTAAGCTACTACATCCACTGAAAAAATTCCTCACTCTTATTTTCATCCATAAATACCAACTAAAATTAAACAAAACTTTAGATTCTCTCTTGAAACTACTTTGATCATCATAGATGTAGGATTTGCACTAGTATGTATATTTTCCATCTTTGATTGGTCCTCCTCCAATATTGTCTAAATGAAATGATACTATAACTAAATATGTTCTATCTAAGAGTGAAAAACTAAGTTTTTCACTAGATGCATGGCACTTTAAATGTCACTATATAGTATAAATTTTTATTGCTTATGTCCCAACTATTCCATCATCCTATGTAACCAATAATTTATTTTCTCACTTATTTAATGGTAACATACTCAACCTTTAGGGTTTAAATTACAATAACATTCTATAGGCATGATATCTAACTAATTTTTGTAGCACCTACTATGAACACATACCCTTTAGTGCTTCCTCTACCATCCAATTCACCTACCATGTCTAAATCAACATACCCTTGTAATGTGACATCTAATACACCATAACACAACATTGTATCTATGGTCACTCTCAAGTAATGAAGGATCCATTTGACTACCTTCCATTTTTCCTTCCCTAGATTTGTCATGAACCTACTCACCATTCCCACTACATTACAATGTTTGGTCTCATACATACCATCAATTATACATTGAGGGGAAGTATAAGTAATTATATGTGTAGGATATCTTGGATGTGTTGAATCTTCTTCTCTAATGTAAGTTTCCATAGATGGGCCAACTTGTTCTCACCTATCTTCTTCTACCTGAGGAGGGGGGCCATGAATAGGTCTATAAACCCATTTCTCCTTCTCAATTAACTTGGCATCCTCTTTAGTGATATTAGGATCATACTATATCCTATGTTTCATAATCATGGACATATTAACCCTGAGCATCATTATAGTTACTTTAGTATCATTTTCACCATTCATGAACACATTGTCATGATCATAGGACTGATGTCCATAGTTGATCCTCACTCTTCTTTCATATTTTTTAATATGTCCTGTAATATTTTTTCTAGTGCCATAGTGTCTGAAGGATGCCAATTTAAATCCATAATGTGTCTTGATCTTTCAAAAAAATTGGAGGTGTTACCACCTTATGTACTACATCCTTCCAATATTGAGAGGGGTTAGATGGATAGTTTATTACTTGTCTTTCCTCAAATAAATATCAATGTTGTTATCCAATTGAGTTGCAATTTCCTACTCAACTACTTTATCAAGCATAATCCTTTATAGGTACAAAGGGTGTACCTTTGCGTCTTCAATTCTGATTATTATGGACTTAGGATATAACCATTAATCACCCATATTTTTAATGGTTTTATTTATAGGGTTGGAGAGATTGAGCATGTTTCTCCCATATATTACATGATATACAATGGGGTAGAAATTATTAGTTAATATTTTCATGTTATTCCTAATTCTATGCATATGAAGAATAGTAAACTCATCATATATCTTGTTATTGGGTTATTTTGAATATGGTTGTTAGGGTTGCTCATAAGATGATTGTATAGTTATAATCACCACATCTACCACATAGGATATCATGTAGAAATTACCACCTATTAAACTTATAGGACTTGTGGTTTTCAAAATCTAGTTGGAATTGATAATCTCTCCTAAGGAAATGATTTTCTTGGAGGTTAAAATCATGTCCAAAAAAGGGACCCATAACTCATTAACATAAGTGATGGTTGAAAATCCATAGAGTATATTTAAAAAGTCCATATTGATTCTTACCCTTGGCTTGAAGACCAAAATGGGAATTATTGAGGTAGGGCCATGAACTACAAATTTTCTTGGGTTACCATCCCATTCTTATAACTTGCTACTGATATTATTGTTAAGAAGATATGATTTCACCATGTCTTTTTTGTATCACATGTTTGGGAAAGGGATCCTTTAATACCTTTCAAATGAATTTCCATTTATATTTGGAATTGGTATTTTTCCAAGATAAAAGTTTAATATCTTTGAAATAACCTTGCCATTCACAAATAAATCAAACACTAGGTCAATGAAGGGCATTACCTATAGCTTCAATACTGCATTATGAACACCAACATGTTTGACCACTAAAAGTTCATCCTTGTATCTATGTTTGAAAATGGAAAGTTTATCCTCAACCTTGTATTATTTAAATACATTGACCACATCTTAAATGGTAGAATAATGTTTGGACTCATGGTTTAGAGTTGTTGAATCAAATGATGTATCTTTGCATTCAATTGGTCTTACAATTGAGTATGTAAAGGGAACTAGGATGTCATATGAGGAAGACATTACAAATTTATTTTGAAAATACTTTGTTATATGAAAAACAAATAAATTCTTGGTCACATTAGATATTTGGATTTATATATTAACTCAAAATTTGTAATACACTTGATAAAATAAGAGGGAATGTAATTAGACTAGAAATGGAAATTTGAAATATATTTATTTAGTTTCATTTTCTTTGATAATTGAATGAATTAATTCTTGTATTCATGAAAATTAAGTTCATCAATATCCTTCACTCTTTTATTTATTTATTTTTTGTATTTGAGTTTTATAGTACCAACTTCCATAGTTTTTACTACCATGTGGCTTATTTTACACTCTCACAAATGCTTAGTCTTATTAATATGATAGATATCTCTTTTATAATATTTAAATCTTGGTTTTGATGTATTTATTATTTATTTACATGGCTTTATAGGACACATGTTTTTGCATCACTATTCCAGTCTTAGCTGAGTTATCATTTTTCATGCTTTGGTTTTTTGGTTGCAAGCTAGTGGGATGATGACACATGGATGGATTTCATTGTTATTCTATCCCAATACCATCTTTACAAAGGTATATGTTTATGTCACAATTGGGATACCAATATGATGACATGTGGAAATATCTTGTTTCTCTACTTACCCAGGACTATCCATACAAAATTCCATGCTAACATCACTTTAGGGATAATGGGATGATGAAATTTGGACATCTCTTATTTCTCTACATTCCTGGAACTATTTTATATCCATATAAAGGTCCATTATAACATTACTTTAGGGATAATGTCATGATGAAACTTGGACATCTCTTATTTCTCTACATGCCTAGGAATATTTTTACAAAGGTCTGTTATAATGTCACCATTAGGATACTCGGTTTATGACATGTAGATGGCTATACTTTCTCTACTTTCCTAGGTCTATGCATACAAAGGTCCAAGCTAACATCATGTCTGGGCTAGTGGGATGATGAAATGTGGATGGTTCTAACTGATCCACCTTCTTAAGAATTTTTTTATAAAGGTCTATGCTAACATCACCTTTGGGTGACTTGCATTCTTTAATTAGGATATGAGTTATACAATTTATGTTGCATGGTAAGGGAAAATAAACTCTAGGATGGGTCAAGAAACATCCAAGTATAAAATAACCTACTAAAATATAACATAAACAAATATCAGACTAAAATAAAAACACATCACCCATATTAACCATTAGATCATAAATCAAACCTTTACATCAACAATGTGTTAGATAAAATCAAAATGAAAAGTAAAACATGTAATATAGATTAAACATAGTTTTGATTTGATTCTAACTTTTAAATATAATTAAACATTAAAAGTAATCATGTTGATCAAGTCACAAAAAATAATAGAGATTAAGAGAGGTGAAAATTCCTTTTAGCATCAGATAAGTTCCTTAAGTTTTTGCTTTTCAAACCTATGTCATAAAATCCTAGTTCAAAAAACCTCAAATAGTGATATTCAATTTAAAGTGGGTCCTTACTTGAATTTTCAATTGGAGTGTGTGTGTGTGTGTGTGTGTGTGTGTGTGTGTGTGTGTGTGTGTGTGTGTGTGTGTGTGTGTGTGTGTGTGTGTGTGTGTGTGAGTGTGTGTGTGTGTGTTTGTGTTAGCACAAAAAAAATGGTGAATCGATGGGGAAAATACTCTTGAGTATTTGATAACATTGAATCTCAATTATGCAGCATGATAAAACCTCAATCCTTCTTAAAAAAAAAAAAAAAAAAAAAAACTAGACCTTAAAAAACACTCCTACTTCCTCGTGTAACATATTAACCCTTTATATTCCTTGGATATATGATTTTAATTAATTTATTTAGTCACACTATTTTTATTTTTCATATAATTCTAAACCACATAACATCAAAAAGCATTAAATAAATTCTACCCAAGGTCTACTTACTTGGATTTCATCACCAAGGGTGAAGTTTAATTAGTTTTTTGGCCAAGTATAAATACATGTTTGATGGTATATAATGGAAAATCACCACACCCTTATCACTAAAATATTATGAATTGAGGGGGTTTGCCCCAATACCAGCTAGTACCATCACCAATATATATCCCTTTCAGCCTAAACTACTAAAACCATCCTTAAACTACTTTTGTAGTTCCTTCTTCTATCCAACTCTCTATCACATTTATTTTTAAAAAGTATTATAATTTAATGCATTCATGAATTACCACATAGATTAGCATCTTTTTGTTTGTTTCTTTCTCTCTGATAATTATATCTTTATTGCAAAACTTGTACCAGATAGCATTGGTGCAAGGTTTGTATTGTGTACAATAATTAGATTGATTAGATTAGATATAATTATTTGTGTGTTTATTTAAAATATTTTTTTACAATAATATTATTTTTTTACAATAATAATTATCAACACATGTCTCTACTTTTATCACATAATCAATTTACTCAATTGTTTGGCCTATAGTCTCTATTTCCCATAGAACATAGTCACTCTATTCAACATAGTCTCTTGTTGACTACTTGTTTTATTTACCTTCAACACATATTTGACCTATCTGGTTATATGTATTTTAGATTATCTCTATTTCACCATCTATAAAATATAGTCAACTAGTTTGACTATGTCTTTTATAGCCTATTATGTATACTATCCTACAAGATCGTACTAACTAGTCTGGCCTTGTATCCTACTAGTTGGTCATCATTTTTACTAAGTTTTTTGTCTCTATTATTCATCATTAATTTATTACTTGAGGATAATAAATAATTAAATCAATAAAACATGATAATTTTTACCAACCCTAATAGGTTCCCTAAGACACATCTTATGGCACCCACCATGGATCAAAATAATATCCATGTTACCACATGCACCACTGGCTATGGGATTCCTCCCCATTATTACTTGACACTTAACCCTTTTTTTTCTTCATAATATGATCATGATCTCAAATACACAATGAGAAATATATTTTACATCAATGAAAACCCTCAACATAGAGGAAAAGATCTTACAACCATTTATAATCTCATGATGGGACTTCATCTAGGATAACCCCATTCACCCTCCCCTACCTTTTCCTAAATATTTGGGGGAAGCCCTTTATTTTAATCCCAATATTTACCTTATGTAATGTCTCCTTCCCATAAAATCACATCATCTTCTATGTCTTCTTCAATCTCAATGCTAACTATTTATGCCAACATGACAGGTTCAACTTTTAGTCAACCTCTTCAAAACACCCACATCCTTAGCCATGACACTAATTTTATTTTTCTACCAATTATACTATGAAACTATTACAATGTATGCTATTACTTCATTTCATGCTCATAGTGCATCAAATGATCCTAATACCTCCCATAATAGTAATGCATTGTATGCTACATCCACTAGTCAAAATGTTTCTCAAACTAATAAACTTATATTAAAAATGTTTAACAAAATACATAATTTTCAAACCAATAATGAAAATAAGATGATGCATATACAAAATCATCTCATACATATCCAAAACCAACATCACTAGGTTCCATGGGGGGTGAAAAATACTAAATCACCCCCCCTCATCCCCCCTTATTAATTTCCATGGTAACCTCATACCACAACCACCAATTATTAATAAAACCATCAAAATTTTACAAAAGGAACCTCTATTAACTCAAATTACTAACATTGACATAGGAGGTATCACCCCTTACATCACATATAATGGATCTACCAATCCTACCTTACATTTAAAAACATTTAACAACCTTTATAAAGATTTGGTTAGGCTTAATACCTTCGTTACTACTAAACCCTTTGCTACAATTATCTCAAGATATGACTTCAATTGGTACAACCAATTAAAAACCCACTCTATCAGTACCTCAAAGTTTTTGTCAACTCACTACTCCATGAATTCCAAACTAGTGATCTTCTCAAAAACAACGTATCCTATTTTATAAATTATAAACAATGTGAAACTAAAATTTCATAATTATTCATAAAATGATGGAAAATTTTGTCTAAAAATGTGAGAATAATGTGGAAGATGACAACCTATTACACTTATTTACCAATGCTCTACACCCTAGATTACATTATCATGTTAAGACCCTCTATCCAAAAAATTTGGAAGAAGATCTTGACCAATCCAAATGACAAGACTTCCTCATGTGTCTATTTGAACCACCTCAACCAAAAATAGGAACTCACATGTTAATAAAAAATAAAAATCATCATGCAACCAATTGCGGTGTTACCATCCAAGCTATTTCTCTAAACAATGCCATGGAGCATGTTCCTCCCCCTAAATATTTTAATCCTAATCCAACATTTTCTCAACACAACCAAACTAATGTGCACAAAACATTATCCATATAATTAATTTTAAAATGTCTTCCAAGACATCTACCACTATATATTTACCCCACTCATCCTATGAAATCATGGTATGATCCAAAAAAATTCTATTGGTTTCATGCAAGTTGGGGCCATTCTCATGAGACCTATAGACAACTATGAAAAATTGATATGGATTTTATTTTTGGTCCTAATTTTGACCATGAGTCCCTTATTCAAAAACATAAACAAGCTTATGACAGATTTTAAAGCTCAATAAATGCAAAATAAAAACCAAGATTTAAACCAAACTAATGTTCATTTAGCTATCTATAAATATCCCCTTCCTAACCCAAAGATAACATTGAACAATCTACTCTTACTACTAAAAATATTGAAAGTCTTATAGAACTTAACACTAATGAAAAAAATGTGGTTAATATGACTAATATGAGAAGATTAGTTGTTTTTATTGACTCAAATCCAACACCTACACACAACACCTTTCAACCATTCTACATCATTCAAGACACTTCCCCATCCCACCTCATGTAATTAGGGTATGAAGAACCATTAACCATATAATCACCACTTCCAACTACACAAATTTATCATACGTATCATACAATTGATATAACTTCTAATTGATATAATTTCTAATCTTCCCCCAACTTCCATACCATAAGACAACATACTTCAAACTTCCAATATTATTTCTTCTACCCAACCACAAGAAATACCTCAAACAACCACCACATCACTTGAAGTAACTCAACCCACTTCTAACCCAGCTAAACCAACCATACCCTATCAACACAAGTTTAATTTTACCTCCAACCCTCCTACCTAGGAGATCTTGTAACACTATGCACTTATATCTAACAATCCTCCCATGGGTTATGATGAATGGGATCCTATTACATAACTTTCCCATCTCCCATATCAAATCCCCTTATTATAGATAATGATAACTTCTCCCCACCGTCATAACTACCTAATTCAATTATTGTTCAAAATGAACATCTCTCATCATCCTCCTATAGGGTAAGAATATATTTTATTTAGATCTAAAGATAGTATACTTTAATAATGTGAAGATATGTCTATACATGTTGATGAAATAGTGGCCACTTATCTCTCACTTAAGATCCCTATTGATTATATGATTCTAGACAATATATTACTTTATGTAGATGATCCTCATTTATTCATTATCATCCAAATCAGTGATATCCAAGTTAAGCATGTTTTAATTGATGAATTTCAAGCACTTGTGTTGCCTTCCTTGAATTTTTTAAGACACTTGGATATTCTAAATACAACCTCAAATCTACATATAGTACATGTCAAGGCTATGACAGAAGGCAAAGACCTCCTCTAGGTTGTGTTTGGCTTCCCATTACCATTACCCCTATTACCATCCATGTGAAATTTATGATCTTTAACTTTACACTTTGTTACAATATCTTACTTAGTCAACCTTGAACTCATTGTATGAGATAAATCACCTCATCTACATGCCAATGTGTTAAATCTCCTCGTAATATATCTTTTTATAAGATTCAATGTGATATGAACACTTATAATTTTAAACAATTCCAAGAATGCGGTGTCTTTAAAATACCCACCATTGAACCCTTACCTAGTGTTCCATTTTAGGAATCCCAACACTTTAAATATATAGTCAATTCTACTCAGGGTTATAATGGTCACCCCAAATTAAATGGGAATACTCCACCTAACCTCTTAAACTCTAATGATGATGATACATATGAGATAAGCCTAAATATCAAAACCTCTAATATTTCCCCTCATATCATCATCTAACTTACTTCTTATCTTCAAGCTCGATCCCATTAGCTACCTTTTGATGGCATACCCATTACTTTAACCAAAACTTAACACTCCATTCATCATGCTTCCTCTGATAATTAAATGCCTCCTCCATGTACCATCAACTTGAATACACCTAACTATGATTATGGTTATACTCTATATGACCCATTTTTAGCTATATTTGTCCAAGATAAAAATGCTAAAGTTCTTAGATCTTAATTTTCTTTATTTCAGTCTTTTTGTTATTTCCCATCACTCTTTATATAGTACCTAATACTAGTTTTTCTAATATTATTCATAGGGTATAGATAGATCACTCACATGATATGCCTCTAGTCACAATAGAGACCCTTGTGAGTATGTTCATTGATCATGCCATTATAGGAACTTATGTTTTTATAGATACCATGACCCTTACAATCTGCTTCTTGTAGAGATGTTTGCCACTATGCTTAAACCTGTTACATAACTAGCCTTACCTACCAATGAACCTAGTTTGGTTTCCACTCCAACTCCCCTTCCTTGGTGATGGCATTCTTCCCTTATCACATATTGATCCCTTATCTACATAATGGGTAGATTGACCTTTTTGTGATATTCATAAATTTATTGTGCATTATAATAAAGATTGTCATTTATATTAATATTTTAGGCTTCTCCTTCCACTCCTTCAACTAGTATACCCCAATAGTCTACTAATAGATGTATTTTTTTATTTCACAAGATAAATAACCATTATTATACCTACTACTAAAAGCTCAAGTTTTACATCGACATATTGTGCCCAACCACTACCCATCCCAAAGATACGATCTTACCTCTTCCTAAGTTATTATTAGAGTATATCCCTAAATATAGGGAAGTATATTGTCATTGGCACCAATGTGGTATACATAATATATATCTAGGTTGAGTTCCCCATTAGCATCATCATTATTTACCATAGCTGACACCAACACCATTTATTCCTCCTCTTATAGGTCACCAATGTAAGAAGGGTCCTCCTCATCTAGTTGCACCTCCTTCTAGATCCATATATACCATTCCCATTGATACATAAATTCCTCACATTGAGTATCCCAAATAGGTTATACCACATGATCATTAATCTTCATTTACTATACCTACCTTTTTAGTAAAGATGATATAGAATTAAGTCTTTGTACAACTTTTTGCAAAGATTGATGAGACTCTAGCTAACATTAGAATTTAGCTTCATAGAGATGTTTTAGATGTTATGGATAATATATATGGCTAAATATTATTATTTTTGAACATGACATGGTTTTATTTCACATTATTTTATTTTATGATTTGTATTGGATTTTTGGTACAATTATATATCTCTTATACTATTGAATATGTGTCAAACTTGATTTCACTTATCTATTTTATATGGACCATTATATTATGCTTTATATGCTTTATATGGTTTCATTCTATTTTAATTTTTCTTATGTCTTCTTATCATTTTTCTCATGAATGCAATTATGTTTATGATTTCACTTCTTTCATGGATTCTTTTGTTTTCTCTATAATGATTGTTTATTATATTTTACACTCAAATCAAGATGATTATTATTTTGACTTGGTTATACAACCCTAATTACCTTAGTATTTTACCCTTGTCATATGATAAATTATCAAACAAGACTTTTCATTATACCACTTATGTATACCAATCTATTTTGATCTCCTTTCTTCCCTTATTCTCCATTCACATGCTAAGTTGTTTTGTCAGTCATATCTCTAGTTACTTAACCTTATTTAACTAAAGTATAAATCTCATTTATGTGTATCCCTTTTATCAATCATGTTGGTTATTCCAAATCCATGTGGAGTAGGAATCATAAAATCCATAAAAAATTAAAATCCAAATCATTTAAATAAAAGGCAATGATTTTAAAAGGCAACATACAATTCAAAAGGCTAATCATACCAAAAAATGTGATTCATAACACATATTTTATTCCTACTCAAAGATAAAACTCCATATTTGAAATCATAATAGATCTAATGTCCATTGGGTTAGGGTAGGCTAGTATATTAGAATAGGAGAATAAAAAATCTATAAGTGCTACATACTTTATCACATGAGTACCCAATCTTCACATTAAATTGATGACTTTATAAGAGGTTTTTTAGGAATGATGAACATATTATGGGAAAGTAGGTCTATTCTTATTTCCTTGTTCATATAACCTTCATGAGTTGATCTTAGTATCTCACCTATTTGTCTATACAAATTTGTACTTATTTTGAGCAAGTATCATTTGTATTTTGATGCTCACGAGACTCTTACTATATTTCCTTCTTACCTAATGTGCCTCATGTTTACTAAGTTTTTATTGTTAATTCATATGTCATGATTTTTACATTCCTTATTTCATTACAACAATCCTAATTTTTCCCTTGATGAATATTTATCCTAGGGTTTCTCTTTGTGAGTTGTAGTGTAATACCATGGATAGGGCGAGGATCTCCTCACAAGTAACCACAACAAAGCACTCCCTTATTTTTACCCTTATTGCCATTCACCTCATTGGTGTTCACTTTGTGATTTGTATTTTAATACAATTTATAATACCAATATCTCCTTAAAAATTACAACATTAAAACATATTTTATTCCCACAGTTGTTTCCACCTCATTAGTGTTCCCTTTATGAGTTGTAGTGTAAGAAATTGGATAGGACTAGGCCCTCCTCATAGAATATTCTAATAACCATTTCATATTATAACCAAGTCATAATAAAACTACTAGATTCAAATTTGAGATAATTTGTGTTAATAATGATTTACACATCATTAGCATATTTCCCATCTTGAATTATTAAATTTTATGCTTACTTCATAAACACTTCACTTTTCTCTTCATATTTTCTGATTACACGTATGTTTACAACCAGTTTATTATATTTTTAATGCTTCCCATATTGATTTAGTATCATTAATTTTATTTATACTTACATTTTTTTTATTTTCATACTTCCCATCTTAATCTAGTATGATTGATTCACTTTATTTTTCATTTTTTTATACCATTGGTTTTCACATGTTCTCCATTTTATTACAAATTTTTACACTTCCTAACATGATACAATTTTACTTTTGTTTGTTTTAATTTGGTACAATTTTTTTTACATGGTTTTAAAATAATTACTACCTTTTAAATTATCATTTTGGTTGTTTATATTTATTAATATTTTTATTTTTACACATTCCCCATCGTGATATAATGTGTATTACATTTTATGATTATTTATACTTTTCCAAATCATTTTGATTTTAATTTTAACCATGAATGTGTATCACATAATTCTATAAAATAAAACATACATCAAACATTTCCCATAGCATATAAAATAAAATTAAAATGCATGATCTAGGAAGGAAATATATCCATACATCCATCCACATATAAGTACAAATCATAGACCAAGGAATGTCCATATCAATATATATACCATGAGTTTTATTCAATAAAAATACAAAATACAATAGCTACAACTCTAAGGTTATGCTCTATCTTACCTATCATGTGGCTGAGCCATGCTACCCATGGATGCCTATGACTAACCCTTTTGAATGGTATACTATAATGAGGCAATCTAGGATCTCAAGCCATTAATTTATCCTTGTAGGTTGGCCACCTAATCTTGCATACATCAAATCACTACAATGGTTAACATATGATCATCTCAATCCTATGCCAATGATTGTCATGCTCAACCCTCTCCTTATCCTACTCTTACTAGTGGTTGTGATCCAACTCCTCATGCCTAAAACTATTGAGTAGCCTTCCCTACCAATCTAAACTAGATAACATAAGTTGGGGCAGATGGTACCATACTATCACCAAGGTGGATAACTCATAATATGATAACACCCCATCTAAAATATCATGGTGTGTAGCCATAATCATGGTTCCCCATCTAATCTCCTCCACTATAGTACCTAAAAAATAGAAACCAAATATACATTAGATCTCATGTATATATATCTCAAATCATCTATCTCTCAATAAATTCATAAATGACAATGTATTTAGTTATCTATGTCAAAAACTTAATAAATCAAGACATTTCTCACTAGTTTTGGTATCATTAACCATGGTCTACCTATTCATTAACCTACCAAGCATATCCTCTGTTGATTTCCTCTACACAAGTATAAAGATATGAGTCACCACCTGATCCCATCATGATCCCCTCCTCAATAGACTCTATATCAACTAGTTGTGTCCCATAACCACTATAGGATTACCTTATATGACTAATCATTCATGTGTCTCCTCTCATTAATGGTTCCTCCATCTCTAATGAACTCAAGGTGGATGTTGTCACCTGTGTTGTGTCTCTACTCTTGTATCCTCACTTAAAACATCCACCTTTATATCGTCCTTAACATTAGGCCTCACCACATCCTATTTTTATACCTACCCTATCCATGGTCTTGCCCATCAAGGCCTAATCATAGGTATCTCAATCAACACCCCTATTCTTCCTCTTCCTCTCAACTCTCTAGCATGTTATTCCAACACATAGGCATTACTATAGGTGATAATGGATGTGATAGGCCTATATACCTAGGTACATGTGCTAATATATGTAGCTCCACCCATGAATTATAGTTTTTTTTAATCTAAGCATGCCGTAACTAGTCATCATAGTCACCCAAGATGACCATATGATAATAATGTCAGTGTATGACTACCAAACTATCTAACCTTATGTAATAGTTTGTAAAGATAAAACATGGGGAATGACATATAATGCATGATCCTATCTCCATCTAACAACCTAAGGTAACCTATCATCAATCACATGGGGAAAGCCAATCACCTAGTACATAAGTAATCTCTTATAGATCCATGTACTTATAAAAATAATTGGGCTCATCATCTTCTTCCCTTAGGTTAGCATCCCATATTATCATGCATGATTTTTACCCAAATGATAGAACCAAGATCATATAATAAACTCTACTCAAGGATGGACTAACACAAGGCCTTATAGATATCTAAAATTGTTGAGATATAATCATCAAATAAACTCACACATAAAATAGGATAAATTATGTCTGAGCTTGTTTCCCACCAAGATAGGTCTCAAGTCTCATCCTCCATCTTTGGTGCATCACATATGACCATAGTTTAGACAATGGGTATTTTAGGTAAGGCATGGACATCCACCAAGGTGATGCTAACCTCTATCATTTCCCCCTCTACCTCCCATCAACAAGTGTTGGTCAGTCACTCTCATGATCTTAGGACCATGATGACTAGACCAACATTCAATGGGATCTTACTCACTCCATAATGACTTCAAATCCTAAGGTAACTAGCTGAGCTTGATCTACATCTAAAAAGTGATCCAACAAATCTGTTAGATAAGATGCATCCACCAAGTACCAAAATCTTCTTCACCTATATAAAATATCAAACAATAAAGAATGTATTAGATCTCGATTTCATAATAATAACAATAAAATACATTCTTAAATATTCTTAAAATACTAAAAAATAACTTCATCAACCTATTTATCTTATTTTTCCCTTTTTCCTACATAGTCATCCCTTTTTATACTAAATCAACCCTATCACCTATTTTCTATACTAAATTGGCCTCTATTACATAGTTGACCCATTCCTACAGACACAATCGACCTATTTGATAATAAATTATCCCTTTATTATCTCTAACATACTATATCAACCCTATGACTCATAGGTGGCCTCCTTTTAATAGATTGTATCAGCTAATTATTATGTACTCCATCAACCATAAGGTACTCAGTTGGCCATTTCTCCTTTTCAAACTAGATTGACCCTCTGCTACATAGTCGACCACCCATAGTAATACTAAATCAGCCCAATACTATGTAGTTGACCACCTCAATTTCTCTCACCTTGTAAAATGAAAAAAGAGTACCAACTCAATTCTTATTTTGTGTTAATTTTTAACCATTTACCATAATTTCCTACCTAGTACTCCATTCTACCCCTAGTTTACCTAAAAATATCCTATGGTCATTTTTGGTTTCTACATTTTTCCTAACATCTATTTTGCTACAAATAGATTAATTACAATTAAAATTACTCAAAATTTCAAAATCAATGCATTACTTATATAAGTTGAACTCACCATGGCTGCTACCCATCCTCAATATCATAGTTATCATGTCCTCACCGTGGTTGTTCTCTGGGCACAACTAGGACTCTCAAAGCAATATTTTATTAAAATAGTAAAAATAACAAATGAATTAATTTTCACCCTATTTAAATTTACTACTCAAAATTATTTACCTGTCCATTATTTATAATCATATTCATCTATAGGGGGAGGGGGTAGCCATATTTATATAGGGAGATGTCCAATATCTCAAAGATATTATAGGTGGTAGTGGGAACTTAGACTTAAAAGTGGCTCTCCCTCTTCTTTAGAGAGGGAATATGGATGGGCCCAAATATATCTAGGTGCCCTTCCCTATATCTAATCTATGGAAAAGTGGGTATGGGCACTATAGAGGAGAGACTAATGGGCACTTCCATCTACTAAATAAACTAAACTAGGGTATGGGGTTCTTTTTTGCAAATAACTTTGTTTCTACTAACTATTTTCCAAACTGAAATATGTTCTATAATCTAGATATCTTATAGAATTATTCTACATATTACATTTCTATTTTGCTAAAAATTAAAATTTTCACTTATTTTATAGGTTTGCCTTATGTTCCCTACATTGGACACCTTTACATTTCTCCCACTTACATCCTCTTATATAAAACTAAGGTAATTAAAGGTATTTATTTTGTAATTATGTCCTTTCATTTATCTTATTCACTTCTTATTATAATATACTTAGCTCAGCATTATGTGTTGCTATGTTATTTTCCCAAAGCACCATCCCATGTTATAATTACATGACACATGATGAGATTCAAGTAGGCTATATGCATATAGACATTATTTTTTAAAATTTATTAATTACTTATTATTTCTCTCTTATAATAACCCATAAAATTTGAATCTCTATGAGTGCACACCTTAAAGGGTACACCAAGAAAGGCTTGGGCAGACCATTGGTGCTTTGTAAGATTATTGTCCCATATACCAAAAGTTAAAACCATTGCAAATATCTCATATACATTTCCATAAGATTTGAAACCTACCTTACATACTCCTCCATGAAATTTACCACCTTAGATAACCCCTACCTAAGCCAACACCTCTTTTTGACATTTACAAAGAAAGTTGGCTTGGGCTGACCCTGTACTTAAAATATATAATCACATTATGAGATTAGGTTGGCCTCATATGACCTAGTCTAGGACCTAACTTATTTAATAATTAAATAACATGGTTGATTTGTCTAAATTTATTTAATAAAACTTCAAAAATGTTTCGATAAATCTTTTGGATGCATAGAGAAGTTGTGTAGCCTATAACTTACTTGTCTTTATTATCCTTATATACCACAAAAACCTATTGTAAATCACCTTGTCCAAGGGAAATTTTGAGGCTTGGTGGGTTAGTTTTCAAAGGTAAATATTCATAACTTTGTTCCTCCTTTTTAAGAGTAGATATATTTGAATTTGTACTTCTCTCCCATGCATTAGGATTTCTTATATGTTGATGTAAGTATATATCTTCTATATATGTTTAATTTTTATGTTTATTACCCCCATGTTTTAAAAAATATTTGGTGAGAACTAGATTATATTTTAATTTCCTTATTAGTTAGTTTTTTGAATATGAAAACATAAGATCTAGCTAGGGTTATTGCATAGTGTTGCTTGACTAGAAGCTTTGAAACCCGCTCTAGTGATCTTATTGTGGTAATATATCCTTTAGATAGGTATAGTGGATACATCTTCATCATAATCCCAAAAATCTAATGTATCAACAATTAGAAGTGTAATTAGTATTTATCTTCTCGGAGATAGGATTGAATAATAGATCAATTGTATTTCCATTTGCATGCATTCTAGTGAACTCGGCATGAATCAAACCCTTGTAGGTTTTCTTTCACGCTTATATTTTATCATTATATTATATATATTTATTTTTGTAGTCATATATGAAACATATCAATATATTTATTTTATTTATTAGAAGTGTAAGTAGTATTTATCTTCTCTAAGATAGGATTGATTAATAGATCAATTGTATTTCCATTTGCATGCATTCTAGTGAACTCGGCATGAATCAAACCCTTGTAGGTTTTCTTTCACGCTTTTATTTTATCATTATTTTATATATATATATATATATATATATATATATATATATATATATATATATATATATATTTATAATAGTCTATACATAGGATCCACACACATTCAATCTAAAATGACTATATTTTATCCATACAAGTCTTCTCCAAATATAGGTGACTGAAACAATCAATTTGGCACAGTCTTCTTTTTCAATTCTAGATTTGCATACATAGTCAAACTAGTCATATCTATTCATAATTCTCCTCTTTCAACATACAAGTTTGTAAACATATTTGATCAAGTCAACTATATTTGCAAATTATTTTTTAACACACAGGTTTTGCAAACTCCATCAAACTAGTCAACTATATTAAATGATATTTTTGAATCAACATTTGGACATCACAACATAAATTTTTTCAATATAAACATCTTTTATCCCACTAAAGTTCATTCTTACTCTCTCTTTCATTTCAATTCTTCTCTTTCATTACTATTTTTCACAAGTTTGTAGTCTATACATTATAGCCCTATAACCAACTAGGTTGACCATCTCGACATAGTTTTATAGTCTATCTTCTCTGTAAAAGACATAGTTGACCTATTCAACTATGTCATTATAGATATTTATTATACAAAACAATAGTGACCCATTCAACTCTGTTGTACATTATTTTCATATAGTGGCACCTAAATTGAATCTATACTCTTCACAATGAAGTAATTAACCTCTTTTTTATAGTAATCAATTCACCTTTCCTTTCAATTGCTTACATGCTTAGAGTAACAAAAATAGATTGATTAGGTGGTTTTTTAAATTAACAATTTACCCACACTATATTTATCTTTTACACACACTTCCAAATCACTTTACATATAAAAAACATTAAACATTTATCTTTTTAAGGTCCACCTACTTAGATTTCATCACCAAGGTGGAAGCCAACTTAGTTTTTTGGCCAAGTATAAATATGTGGTTGCTGGTATATATTGGCAAATTTCTTGGTTCCCTTATCATTATGGGATTATTAAGTGACGGGGTAGGCCCCAATATTAATCTAGTACCATCACCAATATAGATCTCTTTCCACTAAAATTTCTAAAACCATCCTTAGTTTAATTTTTAGTTGCTCATTATAGTGAACTTCCCACTCACATTATAATAGAACTTAATTATAACTTAATAACACTTAGGAATGACTAATTAGTAAGAATTTATTTTCAAGTTACTACTTGCTCTTTGATCATTATATTTTGTATTGTAAAACTTCCATTAGTGCAAAATTTGTGTTGTGTGTTCTAATTGGATCAATCACATTGACCGAATTACTTGTGTGCTTAAATTAGTTTTCTTAGATATTATCTTGTAAAACCTTTCTTTATTTCAAAACATTGTTATTTTTATCTATACAGTCTCTTATAGACTATTTAGCATATCTACCTATAGTACACAGTTGATCTATTTGACTATGTCTCTTTATCTTCCTATTCAGTCTCTTGTCAAAGTAGTACACAGTCATCTTGTTCAATTGTCTTCTTATTTTTTGGCCTATTCCATATTTAGTATAACATATTCAACCTACATGATTGTGTTCTTTTTTTCTTTTTTTTATTCCTTGATTTATATAACATAGTTGACCAGTTCAAATTTGTATCTTATTTTTTGAATTTTATTTTCATCACCTCATTAGCCTCTTTTTCTCATCATGAATTTCCTATTTGAGGATAATACAAATTTGAATCCAAAAAACATGATGAGTCTTATCCATATTAATATGTTTCCCTAAAGATAGATTATGGTTTCCACTTTAGATGAAATTGATATTCATGTTACCACTCACACTACCAATTATAGGACTCCTCATTCATCATAAATTTATAATCCTCTATTCTATTTAGAATATGAGCCTAAATTAGAATACAAACCTAAAATGCTCTTCTTTACTAAAAAAATTCCTCAACATAGAGGAAAGGACCCTTCAACCATATATAATCTAATGATTGGTGCTCAAGTAGAATAAGCTCTTTCACCTTTCCCTACATTCTCTCATATATTTTGGGGTGACACTCTATTTTCTTCTCAACCTTCTCCTTCTATTTTGACTCATTCCCACACATTTAATTTTCTTATATGACATGTTCAAACTCCATGCCAATTATCTCCACTAATATGGCAGGTTCAACATCTAGTGGGCCTTTTCCCAAAACCCTCCTCCTTAATCATTCCACTAGTGAATCCTTTGTTACCAATGCTCATCATTCTACTAGTGATTATTTTTATTCCAATGCTAACCATTCCACTAATGAATCTTTTTTTACACATGCCAATCATAATACAAGTGCTTCCTTTTCTACCAATACTTCTCACATCATAAGTGTCATGCATGTCACTACTCATAGTGTAACCCAAGCCACTAACACCAATACCAATACTATCCACACTAGTCAAAATAATTCCCAAACTCATCAACTCTTATCAAAAACACTCAATAAAATGAACACTTTTGAAAATAATAATGTTAATCAAATGATGTAGATGCAAAATCATCTCATTCACCTTCAAAATCAACCCCAATAGGTATCATGGGGAGTGTAAAATCAAAATTTCCCCCTAGCGCCCCCCTTATGGATTCCCATGGTAGCCTCATTCCTCAACCACCCCTAATTAATAAAATGATCAAACATCTCCAAAATTAAACTCTTATAACTCAAATTTCAAATATTAACATAGGAGGTATCACACCTACCATGAGTTATAATGGGTCCACTGATCCCATATTACATTTTAAAACATTTGGTAGTCTCTATAAAAATTAAATCAAACATAATACCTTTGTTTCCACCAAACTATTAGCTAAAACACTCTTAAGAGATACTTTAAATTGGTACACTCAACTTAAATCCCATTTTATCACTATCTTGGAAGATTTGATTAACTCCCTAGTATAAGAATTTCAAACTAGTGATCCCCTTAAGAATACTTTATCTCACTTCATCAATTTTAAGCAATTTGAAACTGAAATAACACAAGCTTTCATTAAAGGATGGAAGAACTTGTCTAATAAATATGAGCAAAACATGGCAAATGATAATCTCTTTAATTTATTTGCTAATGATCTCTAATACAAGTTGCATTATCAAGTTAGGACTCTCTCTACAAGAACTTTGGAAGAATCCCTTGACCAAGCTAAATGCCAATATTTTTCATGCATAAATTTGAACCATCGTAACCTCTTGTGGAGACTCACATACTCATTTAAAATAAAAACCATCATGCTACTAATGATGGTGTCATCAATACTTATGATACTATTCACAACATTCAAGCCATTGCTCCCAGCAACATTTTGGAGCATGTTCCCCCTCCAAACAACACTCATAATCCTAAATTTTCCAAAATAAACAACATTAATTTCCACAAACCATTATCCTTAGCCAAGCTTCAAAATCATCTTCCCAAACCTCTACCAAAATATATTGACCCCACTCATCCTATGATTATGTGTTATGATCCAAATTTTTTTCATTGGTTTCATGCAAGTTGGGGCCACTCTCACAAGACTTGTAAACAATTATGTAATCTAGCTATGGATTTTCTTCTTGGCCCAAACTTTGATCATGAATCACTCATTCAAAAGTTCTAATAAACATATGACATATCCTTTAAATCTCATGAAACACAAAACAAAATAAATATTTAAATCAAGATAATGTTCATATTTCTTTATATAAGGATCTTCTTCTTCATCATCAAGATATCAATGACAAGCCTACTCCTTCCATAAATAATGTTTAAAGTCTTATATACCTCACTACTAAATAAAATGTGGTAAATATGACTAACATATGAAGGGTAGTTATTTTTATTGATTTTAATCCAACCCACATGCACCAAACCTCCTAAACATTTTGTCATCCAAGACTCTTCCCCATCTCATCTCATAGAGTTAAGGAAAGAGGACCTTATATATTTCCAAGAACCACTTCATACATCTCAACTAGATAATACCTCTCACACTAACTCTAATATTCCCCCAACATCTACACATATTGACAACATTCCCCAACCTTCCAATATCATTTATTCAACTCAATCATAATAAATACCTAAATAAACTATCCCACTATCTAAAGACAATCAACCTATTTGTCCTCAAATTAAACCAAATACATCTTACCAACATAAACTTTAATGCACCTCTAATAATCATTCTCAAGGGCTCTTAAAACATTATCCACCTATATTTAGCAATCCCCCCATGGGTTATTACGAATAGGACATCATAACATAACTTTCTCATCTCCCATCTCAAATACCTTTCCTATAACTAATTCAAAATTCACCCCATCATCGAAACCATTTGATGAAATTCTTATTTAAAATAAACATCTTGTATCCTCCCATAAGAAGATGTAAATCTACCTTCTTTGGTTTTGAAGATAGTATACTATAACAATGTGAAGATATGTCCATATATGTCAATGAAATAGTGGATACTTCTCTTTCCATTAAGTCTCCTATTGCTTCCATGATTCTATATGAGATTCTAATTCACACATATAATCCTCCACTATTTTTAAGAGCCCAAATTAGTGATATCTAAGTTAAGCATGCTTTGATTCATGAGGGTTTAGGTACTTGCATCACCTCTCTTGATTTCATTAAATCTCTTAGATATTATAAGTGTGATCTAAAGACCACACACAATACATCTCAAGGTTATGATAGAAGGTAAATTATTCCTTTAGGTTACATGTGGCTTCCTATATGCAATTATAAATTCATCATATCTATAAATCAATTTTGGCTTGAAGAAGATAGAGCATACATATACTTTTGATTGGGATACACTTGCTAAGTAGGAGCATGACCAATATGGGGATCCACTAAACCTAATTAGGGGATCATTTGTCACAACATATCATGATAAGAAGGGTTTCGAAGCCTATAGGATAACAAAATCACACAACAACCCTAATGGAATATTAAGGTTTGAAATATTAATCTATTTTAATAACAAGAAAATAAATCTAATCTAGTGTACATCGAAGCTTGTGGCACAAAGTAGGGGTTAGAAACAATAGAACAATAACTAAACTAAACATGTATTAGAGGACAAGTACTCACATCAATATATAGAAAATCTTAATACATGGGAGAAGAATACAAATGAATTATTTATCTACTCATATAAAGGATAAATAAATTTAGGAATACTTACCTTTAAAAATGAACCCACCAAGCCTCAATCTCTCCCTTGGCCAAGGTGTTTTGCAAGAGATTGTTGTGGTATGTAAGGATAATAAATATAAGTCAACTCTAGGCTACATAACCTATCTAAGCATCCAAAAGACTTCTCCATAAGACAAGATTCATATCTCCAAAGAAAGTATGGAACCCTAATATTTATTCCTCAAGTAGAATGGTCAATAAGTAGATGTTTTTTCACACTTCTTCACTCTTAATTATTCTCTTATGAAATGGTGGGAAATGAACTTGTATATATAGGTAGATCTTGCCCTAAATCCTCATATAAATGTCAGATCTACAAGGTCAACCTAGTTGACCTAATGTGTTTTTGGGTATAATTCACTCGGTTTGAGCTAAGTCAATTCAAAAGCTAGCAAGCTAAGAAAGTGAAAAATACATCTACATTATACTAGGTCAACCCAGTCGACCTAGTATAATTGATTGACCACAAGGGAATTAAGGCAATTAAAGGAGGGATAAAAAGATGAAAATATTGGAATAGGTAGGATTGAGAAGAATAATCTTAGGGTTAAAGGTTTTAGGAGACAAGTGTGTAGATGACAAGTGGTGAAAGGGACAACAATCTTATGAAGCACTAATGGTCTACCCAACCCTTCTTGATGCACCCTGTAAGGTATGCACTCAAAAATATTGAGACTTGATAAGTTATTTCAAGATACAAAGTGTCAGTAATCAATAAAAGTTTGAAAATATTATGTGTATACATAATACCCACTCAAAAATCATCACATGTTATGTAAGTGCAACACAAGATGGTGCTTAGGGATAAAACATGATAACACATAATGTTAATGCTAAGTAAAGGCCAATAAGTAGTAAATAATGTAAATGAAAAGATTGAATTGAAAAATTCATACATTTAACTTGCCTTAGTTTCATAGATAAATAAGTAGACTACAAGATATGTGAAGGTGTCTAATATATAAAACACTCGACAAACCTATAGAAGTTAGTGCAAAAAATAGCCAAAAATCTTTTTTTGGTAATATATGCATATGGTAGTGGAAAATAATCTCTACGTCATCATGAATCTAACACATTTTATGGTTTGAAAAATATATGAATAAAAATAAAGCTATAGGCAAAACAATTAATCTATAAAACAATAATTGAAATATTTTGAGTTGGTAAAGGTGTTTGTAAATAGGGAAAGAGACAATTAATTTGTTATTCTGATTTGTGAGAGGAGATAAAAGAGATATCTATAGATAAAATAAGCTAGGATGGTGAGGAGATGATAGGCTAGACATGGAAAGGCTCCGTAGGTGGTAGCAGGTGCACTATAGGTATGCAACTAAGAATCGCAAACTAGATTTAGAAATTTCTATGAATTAAGTGTATTTTTAATAAAATTTGATTTTAAGAATTTTTATATATCAAAGTACAACAAAATTAGATTCTAGGGGTAGCAAATAGGAAGATGTAAAATGGTTTTAGAGGGTTTAAGAAGAAAGTGATAAAATAACACTTTTTTTAAGAAAATGCAAAGGGTCAGCAAGCAAAAAACACTAGGTTGACCCAAATGGCCCAGTAGGCTAGGAATGAGCACAACCCACAGTGATAACCTAGTAGGTTATGTTAACCCTATACATTGTTCAAGTTGAAGGCCTTATTTGAAGTTGTCAAGTGGTTTGAAAGGTCTAGAATAGAAACTCAACACTAGGGAGGGGAAGAAAAGGGGGTTGACTTAGATTTTTTAGTCAACCAAGTGAAAAGATAGGAAAATTTTGGTCAAACTAGTTTGACCAAAGAGTTGGAATGATACGAAAAAGCATATAAAAGGCTGAAACTAGATTGGCCCATAATGACCAAGTAAGGTCAAGAAGGACTGAGTAGGATAAAACTAGGCTAAAGAGACTAAAATAAATTAATTTAGGCTTATTTTTTATTTTAAAATGTAAAAAGAATGTATTATGACTATACATGACATGGAGGAACTTATGCATCTTTTATTGTTTCTCAGTTGTAGGGATGATGGAGATTTTTGAGACTTGTGGATGTGTCATGGTTATCAAATTTTTTAGATAGGTTGTCAAATGGAGATAGTGCTAGACTAGGATCCATAAGTCTAGGCAAGATAGCTGACATATGTTGGATCCACCTTAATGTTAATCTATTAGTCATGTTTCTTTGTTACTAGGAATAATTGACTAACACCTTTATATGGGAGGTGGATGGGGATATAGTAGAGGTGGTCATCATGCTAGAGGATGTCCATACCATTCTAAGGCTACCTATAGTAAGAGATTAGGTGGCTATAGGGATACCAGATAACCCAGAGGAGAGGAGAGTCTTAGACATATGGGCTATAGGCTCAGATATGATATTACCAAGCATGAGAGCTAGTATGTTTAATGTTTACACACCACAAATTTTAGATATTTAGAAGGATGTGATAGGCCTTGTGATATAATGGGTGTTATGTCATAATTAAGATGTAAAGGTACCACTATTCATAGTAGCCTTGAGAATGATGATCTTGGAGGAATGAGTTATATATGACCTAAGCTCTATAATCTAGGTTTATTTGGTACATGATATGTACAAGATGTTAGTTAGAGGGTAGAGGACTATGGGACTGATCATATTGTTGATAGCTTGGATATATGAGAGGTTTCTTATGTACCAATTGGATGGGTTTCCCCATGTAATTGATGATAGGTCACCTTGGGTATAGAGATGGAGAGAGGACCAAGTAGCATGGGTCATGCCCCACATGTCAACACTATAGTTAGTGAGATTTATAAACATTATGTGGTAGCCATATGAGCACATAGTATCTACATGTGTGAGTTGGGACATAGTTACACTAACAATAGTGAGGATTTAGGTTATTAGACACTATTTTTGGTGGAGAGAGCCATATCTATAGGCACAAGTGTGAGGAGAAATGGTCTTACCTCATATAATGACATCAATATTAATGCCCAAGTAGTGGGATCCACATGTAACAGAGTCATGGGAGAGGAGAAGACTAGGGTCACAAATTGTGAGGCCAACACTAAGGCCATGTCAAGAGTAGCCAAAGACTGGTTAGGCATGACAAGGAGCTAAGCAAGAGGATAGGGATATGTAGGTAGAGATACCAAATGTACCACTACTAACTCTATAATTATATGAGTAGTGGCCATCAAGAACATAATGTAGATGTAGGTAAGAGTAGGAGAGAATGGAGACTATTACCATCTTGGATGACCCAATAAGTGATCTAGAAGAGATGATAGAGAGACCACTCATGTGTAATCTCAGGTTAACATGAGGCATGCCAATTGGGTTTGAGCTAAAGAGGTGACCTATAGACGAGGTGCTAGGAGGTTGTCTAGATAGGGAGATTGTGCTAGGCAGTCACGCAAATGGCCAGACCATAATAGTTGAGACATAGATAGGTAAGAAAATAAGGTTAAATCATTACTTTAAGTTTTATTTAGAAGTAGAGATAGATATTTTGAGATATAATAGTGATCTAATATCCATCTAGTGTGATTTTATAGATGAAAATGAGAGATGGGGGTCCCTAGTGAGTGAAGCACTCCATGACATCCTAGATGAGACTCTATAGCAATACAACCCCATGACACTAGAGGATTTAAGTGTACCATCTACCCTAGCTTAGGTGAGCTAGTTTAGATTAGCTAGAGAGGTAGCTAGGTAGATACAAGATAGAGAGAGAGGATGCAACCACCAAAAGTGATGAGTGTAATGGAGTCACAAGCATGGTAGGCCCTAGTAGATGAAATATTTACACATTTAGCTATAGTAGTGTAGATGATAGAGATTTAGACCCAGTTGGTGGAGTCATAGGTGTAAGTAACACACCTATAGGGATAAGTAGAGGGATTGATATCTTTGATGGTCTCCTTAAAATGTATTATTTAGAGTCAAACTAAGGCCTCAATAGGTAGCATGGCTAGGACACTAATAGATAATATGGGACCCAACCATAGAGATAGAACATTATATATGGTTGTATATGTTGTATCAAAACTCATGAGATATATAAATGGATCATTTTGGCATATTGTTGTTGGTTATGTATGTTGTCATCATTTTTTAATATGGTTCTTAATTATGGTTAAGGTTTTGGATGCTTAGGATATTTTTATTTCTAGCACATGTACTTAGCTTTGTTGTGTATGGTATAGGAAATATATGAGATGTGGTTTCTTTTCTAGCATTATAAAAAACACATGCATGATTAAAAATAAATAGGCAAAAAGGACTTGGTAAAATATAATCAATCAAGAAAATTTACTACACACTATTTAAAAAATGGGAAATGTGTAATAACAGAAAATGAATAAGTATAAAAAACCAAGAAAGGGGAAAACAAGATGGTAAAAAGGAATTTATTCTTAAACTAAAGTGAAAGATTTTTGCACCAAATTAAAAAAAGTAAAATCATATTAATATTATGTTAGGAAGTATGAAAAACAAATTAATGCAAAGGAAGGTATGTAAAAGGTCATAAATGGTATAAAAAGAAATTAAATTAAGTCAATTAATCATACTAAATCATGCTAGGAAGTATGAAAGAAAGACAAAATTTCAAAAGTTTGGTCTTAAATTGGTCATACTAATTCAAGCTAGGAAGTATGAAAATTTAAATAAATGGTTGTAATCTCACATGCAATTAGAAAATAAGAAGATAAAAATATGAAAGAGAAATTAAGTAAACATAAAACATAATAAATCAAGATTGAAAACATGTAAAATGACATGTAACTTCATAATAAATTGAATCTTATCTCAAGTTTGACACATGTAATTTGGATGGTGACTTGGGTATTTAAATTTTTTTTGAGGAGGGTTAGGTCATATCCATGGTCTGACACTATAACTCAACAATGAGAACACCACTACAATGGAAAATTTGGGATAATCAGGTAACAATGGATGTGGGTAATGGGAAGGGAAAAGGTGGTAATTTATGAGGATGGTTGGGTCCTATCCATGGTATTATAATTTAAATCATAAATAAAATCCCAAGGGGAGTGATTAGTAGACAAAATAATATTTCTCAAAAGGAAATATGAGGGATATAGGGGATGAAAAAGGAAATGTAAAATAAAAGACTTAGGTGTCTTATGAGATTAATTTAGGAGATAAGAGCCATACTAAGGATATGAGAAGACACTAAGTGACTAGTGACCATCAATGTATAAAGGAAACCTATTCGCTATAGACACATAGCTTTATAGGTGAATAAGTATGTTATAAAGATCAACTCATGAAGGTAGATTGGTATAAGAAAAATAAAAATGGACCTACCTTCCCATGATGTCTTACCCATTCTTCAAGACCCTTTATAGAGTCATCGGTCTACTATGAAGATTGAGTACTTTCATGATAAATTAAGTAGCACTAAAATATGTTTTTATTCTCTTTTTCTAATATATTGGCTTACCACACCCCAAAGGACCTCAGCTCTACTGTGAGGCCAACTATAGATTTTTATCTTAGAGTATAAGAAGGAGATGTGCTTTGAATCACATCTCTTAGTGTGATTTGGCTTTTTAAGAATATTTTTACCTTTTGATATCATTGCCTTTTTGTTTTAAATTATTTAGATTTTAACTTTCTTTTGAAGGATTTTTAAGATTCCTCTTCCATAAAAATTTGGAATGACCAATCATGAGAGATAGTGATACACATGAATGAGATATATGCTAAGGCTAAAATAAGATAAGTAACCAAAGATAAAGACTGACTAAGACACTTATGCTTGTTAACGAACTATCATGTGATCTCAAGTCTCAATTGTGTATATGCTTAGTTTTTAGAAAAAGGAAGAAATGAAAAAGGATATTCGAAGTAGATCAATAAAAATAAGTAATAATTAAATATATTATTTGATAATTGATCACATTGTAAGGAAAGATAATAACCAAAGGGAATAGGATTTATATAACCAAGTCACTATGATAAATTATATATACAAAAAGAGGGATAAGAAAGCAAAAAATCATAAATATACAAGAAAGAGAGTTTTGATAAAAAACTCTAAGGAAAGAAAGAAAATAAGGTAATGAGACATAAAGATAAATGTATGCAAATATAAATGATAAAGTAAGTAAGATATAGTAAAATAAGTAATAAATCATGATATAAGATAAGCAAAAATTTGACATAGTGTCAAATGATATAACAAATAGAAATAATATTGGAGCACACATCCAATCAAATATAAAAATGTGAAAGCACCATGCACGTGCTCATAAATATTGGTAAATATTATCACACACATTATCCAATACATCAGATAGGTCTCTATGAAGCTAGATATGCATTACTACTAAAGTTTCATAAATCTTCAATGAATATTGGGCAAATAGTTCTTTTCTAATCTCCTCAATTGAAAAAGTATGAATACTCAATAGATAATTTTAAGGAATAAAATTATGCAAAGCATGCTTAAGATAATAGTGGGAGAAAAATCTACTAGAGATTCAATAATTATCAGTGGAGAAGAATCCATGGGTGAAGGAAGGTCCATAGGTGAAGGAATCATAGGTGGATGTATAAAATGTGGTGAAGGGACCACAAGAGGTGATGGAAACATTAGAGGTGGATCCATAGGAGAATAATTAGGAGTGACCTATGGAATGAGTGGAAGCAGGTTTGAGAATAACTATAAGGTGATCCTTAAGATGTTATAAGATGTGACAATGATCAATATGATGGGTACCACATAGATGCCATAGATAATATACCTTGTCATAATTGATTAGACATTTGGTAAGTACCTTAAAGGGAGGTATGTCTTTGTCTAATGATGGGGAAGAAGGATGCAAAGTATTAATATATTATCACAATTATGATAATGGGTGAAAGAATGATTATCTATCTCATGGAAGCAATAGATATGATTGTGAGTGGTTTTAGTAGAAGCACTCATGGAAGGAGGTAAAATAGGAGTGGAATAAGTTGGAGAACACACATCAGCCTATTTGGTGGGTAGATGATCCATATTAGGCAAGGGAAGAAAACCATCACCAAGGGAGGGTGATGATGAGGAAGGAATGTAATTAGGCTCAATGGAAGGAGTGATGACATCAAAAGTAGGGATAAGCTTAGCAACAATAGGAGTGGGAATAGGATCAACTATAGTAAGAGTAAGAAGAGGCTCAACTATAGTAGGATATACTAAGGGAGGAGTGGGATCTATAGAATGTCTAAGGAGAGTTTCACTAACTTCTAGGGTAAACTAGCTATGAGGGTCAGAGCACTTAGGAAAATAGTAAGGCCTAATCATAGCATGATCCATGAGCATAGTCCTACATGGCTCCTTAGAGACTAGAGGTGTTAGTGCCATCTCTACCCTATGACAAAGGGAAAAAGTGCAAAAATCAAGAACTATAAGTGAAGGAAAATGATGAGATGCATGAAAATATTTAAGTAAATAAAAATGATAATGGACAATCTTGGCATCATAGGCTTGGAAAAGACTACCTAATATTAGATCATCTAAGGAATGGGAATCATCATAATCTATGGTGTGATGATTAATAACATAGGTAGGGATAACCTTGTTATTCAATGAATCATGTTGAATAGAATTCCTAATCTTGGTTAAGACTATGAGAATGCTATCGTAAGGAGGTTTGTGAGAATGAGGTTGTAAAGAAGCAAGAAGCTATGAGATGGGATGAGGTGAAAGTTCATAATTTTTCATCTTTAAGTTAATCTCATCGAGCTCATAATCATCAGAGTCTAAGAGGTTTGGAAGAATGTCACCAGTGAGCTTCAGATGCCCACTATAACCATAGTTTGAGTTAATAGGAAAGTTGAGACACTGATACTCATAGAATGGAACACTAAGAAAAGGCTCAAGAGTAGGAATCTTGAAGACACCATGATATTGGAATTATTCAAAATTCTAAGGGTTAGTGTCAACCTAAATCCTATAAATGGCTCCATTTTGAGGGAATTTAATGCATTGGTAGGTAGAATAAGTGATGGCTCTCATGCAATAAATCTATGGCCTACCAAGAAAGATGTTATAATAAAGGGGGAAATTAAAGATCATTACCTTCATATGGATGGTGATACGTGGGATGGTAATGGGAATCCACACACAACCTAAAGGATGAATTTTACTTATATTGTATCCTTGGCATGTGATGCATGTAGATTTAAGATTACATTTGGAATATCCAAAAGTATTAATGAAATTGGGAGAAACAACATATGTTCCAGAACCCTCATCAATCAATGTATGCTTGACTTGGATATCACCTATTTGGATCCCAATAAATAAGTGAGGATCATCTTCACAAAGCATAATCTCATCATAAATCATAGAATATATGGGAAATCATGGAGAAGAGAACTGTCTATAGTTTCATCAATGTTGATAGACATCTCTTCACATTATTGTAAAATATTATCTTCAAAACCATATAAAGCTAATTCCCATCCTACTAGGAGAGGAAGAGGGACATTCATATTTAATAATAGCTATATGAGGTAGTTTATATTATGAGGAGAAGTCCATATAAGTTTAAGGAATATGATTTGGGATGGGAGATTAGTGAAATCCATAATGGGATTCCACTCATCATATCCCATAAGAAGGTTATTAGATATAGTTGTGTAATGGTTAAGGAGATCCTCAAAAGGAGAATCCAAAGTACATTGACATTTTTGTTGGTAATAATAAGAAGGAAGATGTTTAAAATAAAGTTTTAAATCATGTGAATGTGAAGAATTGGTTGGTTTAGATTGATTTTGAGAATTAGAAGAATAAATGTTATTAGAATCTTCGTTATCATTAGTATTGAAATATGATGAAGAGTGGTAGAAATAGTCTGGGATGTGTTATCCAAGGGAGAATCATAAATTAGAACATCAAAATTAACAAGGTCATCTTTCCCCAACTCATTTAAATGAGTTGGAGAAGAATCTTGGATAACAAAATAAATCTTAGATGAAGGAGGAGTGTAGATAGGTTGGGAATCAATGAAAGCCACCACCATTCACATATTAATCATGCTAACCAAATTATCTTTAGAATTTGGTTCAACAAGACTTTCAACATTGTTGGTGAAAGGGGTCAGATTGTTTTGGTTGTCTTGAATAGGTTGATGATTAAGGAAAGGATCTTTATAGATAGCTAAATGAACATTAGCTAGATTCAAGGCTTGAGTTTTGTCATGTGATTTATAGTCCTTGAAAATAATCTCATAGGATTGTTGACACTTACAAATAATGGAATCATGATCAAAACTAGGTCCAATAAGAAAATTCATGGCTAAATTATGAAGTTGTCTATAGGTCTCATGAGATTGACCCCAACTAGCATGACAATAACAAAACTTGTTAGGATCATACTAGGATTTCATAGGATGAGTAGGGTCAAGATATCAAGGAAGATGCTTGGGTAGACATTTAAGCAATTTAGTTGAGGATAGAGGTTTGTGAACATTGATGTTATTTATAGAAGAAAATGAGGATTACTATATTATTGAGAAGGAGTTGGTCCTAAAGAAGGATTAGGAATGATAGCTTTAACATTGTGAATGGTGTCATAAGAATCAATAACACCATCATTAGTGATATTTTAGTTTTTGTTTTTGAGTAAGGGATGAGGGCCTGTATAAGGTTTGGGTGGCTTGAATTGATGCATTAGGAAATATTAATGTTTATCTTGGTCAATATCCTCCTCTAAAGTATGTGGAGAGAGAGTGTGGAATAGATATTGTAGTTTAGAAAAGAGAGAATTTGTAAAGAGATGTAAAAGACTATCATCTACCATGTTATGTTCACATTTTTTTAACAAAGCTTTCCATCTCTTAACAAAATCTTGAGTAGTTTCATTCTCATAATATTTTAAACTAATGAAGTGGGAAAAAGTATTTTTAGAAATATTCGTTAGTTTGGAATTCTTGAACTAAATCATTTACTAAGTCCTCCAAACTAGAAATGAAATGAGCTCTAAGTTGATTATACTAATCCAAGGCATCACATGTGATAGTTTTGCCTAGGATCTTGGTAGTGGAAAATGTGTTTAATTTGACCCAATCCTTGTAAAGATTTCCAAATGTTTTTAGGTGAAGGGTAGGATTGGTTGACACATTATAATAAATTGTATGTGTTATACCTCCTATATCAATGTTGGAAATTTGAGTAGTGAGAGGTTCATTTTGTAGATGCTTGATGGTTTTATTAACTAAAGGAGATTGAGGAATGAGATTTCCTTGATATTATAAAAGAGGGGGAAGGGGAAAATTTTCATTATGTGTGCCCCAAGCCATTGGTTGTAGATGAGATTGAATATTAAGAAGGTGGTTTTGCATTCTCATTATTTTATTTGTGTTATGTGATTGAAAGGTATTCATTTGACTAAGAGTTTGTAATAAAATTTGATGTGTTATATTAACATCAGAATAATTATAATTAGTATTTGTGTTTGTACTAGTGTCTTGGGTACCACTATTAGTGTTGATATGAGCTTGAGATGAATTATGAAAATGTGAGGCACTAGTGGCAAAATTTGTTTGTGTAGTAAAATATGGACTAGTGAATGGTTAAGAACAAGAAGCACTAGAATCATGATTACCTTGGGTAGAAAATGATGCACTACTATAATGATTAAGGATATTAGATCTTATGAGAGGCCCACTAGATGTAGAACCTACCATGTTAGTTGAGATACTAGGCATGGAGGTAGAAGAGGTCAAAGAAGAAGATGTCATGGCATAAGGAGTCAAAATTGAAGGAAGAGGTTGAGAATTAAAGAAAATGGTACCCCAAAATTTGGTATTGAATGTGGGAGTAAGTGAATGAGTATTTTTAGTTTGGCCACTAATCATGAGGTTATAAATGGTAGAAGGATCCTTTCCTTGATGGTGAGGAAATTCAAAAATAAAGAAAATCATTTCAGGACTATACTCTAACTTAGGTTGGTCTTCTAATGAGAAAAAATGCTTATGTTATGAAGAGGTATGAGAAGGGTCCCCATGGTTCATTATACGAGTGGTTATATGAACATTACTAGAATCCAAAAGAGGAGCTTGGCTCTATCTATGGTAGACCCTATTAGGATTGGTAAAGTTCATCATGTATGTTGATTGCAACTCAGTGTCATAATCCAACAAAAATTCCATGTTGAAGGAAAAAAAGAGATATGAGAAAGCAAAGGACAAAGAGGTGACAAAAATAGAACAAGGTCAACTAGGTTGACCTAGCATAAAAATAGGGACTATAAAACTATACATGATTGATTGGGTTGATCTAGTATAGTGTATAGAAGGAAGAAAACATATTGGGTTAACTAGGTCAATCTAGTATAACAGACATGGGTTTCAATAAGCCTAAAAATAGATTATGAAAATGAAACAAGATAATTTTTGCAAGTAATGAAAAGTAGTAAATACTAAAAGGAAATAGAAAGTTAATTATATAAATTCTATCTAATATAATTAAAGAACATAAAATAAAATATTGCACTAATGTTGGCTAATGCAAGTTTTTGTGCACACAATTGAGAAAATATTAAGCAATCAACTTATAAAGTAAAGAGATAACTAATTGGTCAACTTGAATGTTTATTAGATTATTAAGATATGATTTTTAATGTTATTAGAAGTTGGGTATAAGCAAGGAATTAGATATCAATCTAAGTATGGTTTTAGGTAGTTTGGGCTAAAATGGGTTGTAGTGGTAGTGATATAAGATATGTATTGGGTCATACTCTCTCACTTCACACACCATATTGATAAGGGTGTCATGTGCTTATCTAGAATATACCATTAATCATGATTTATAATTTACTAGAGCATCAAGTGGGCTTCTTCCTTGGTGATGAAATACAAGTAGGTTTTCCCTGGGTAGAAAAAATGTTAAAGTGCTTTTTTATGTTTTTTGATCTAGTTATGCATGCATAAAGTAGAAATAGTGAAACTAAGTGATTAATTAAAAACCCCTAATTAGACTATGTGAACTATTCTAAGATTAAAATCAAAAAGAAAAGAAAGGTGTGAAATAAGTACTAACATATATGAGATTAATTACAACTTAAAACAAGGTATAGTGTTGACACTATATACACCAAATACAAAACAAGGTTGATAGGATCAAACATGTATTATAGAAGCAATGTCTAAAAATGTACATGGTTGATAGGGTTGACCTAATTATTTTAGATAGCACACAAAATATAGAATTGGGTTAGTAGTATCGATCTAATTGACCGTGTAAAAGTAGTTTTAAAGACTACAAATTGTGAAAGGAAATATATAAAGGAAAGAAATAGAGAGATAAAAAAGAACCTTATGAATCAGAGATGCAATGAAGGAAGATTATTGATGAAGAACCTTGAAGTATGCTTAAAAAACTACAAATTGGGATGACAAGATTAATCAAGCTATGTAAGAACCTACTAAAAAGTGTTTAAAATGTATAAGGTTGATTGGGTCTACCTAGTAGACTGAACTAGGTGTCTAAAAGGATAAAAACCTATACTAGGTTAACTAGGTCGATCTAGTTGCCTGTACTTAGAAACTTGTACATAGAAAAAAATAGTTGGGTTGACATAATTGATCTAACATGTCAAAATATATGATAGAAATGATGATCAAAAGAATGAAATAAGTGAAATAAATCTTGAAAGGGTTAGTTTCAAGTCAATTTGACTAGAATGTATGCAATCAAAAATGCATCATGTCTATAAATCAATCCTAGCTCAGAGAAGATAGAACATACCTACACTTTCAATTTGGATACACTTGTTAAATGGGAGCATGACCAATATGGGGATCTTATAGACCCAATTAGGGGATCACTTGTCATAACATATCATGATAGGAAGGGTTACAAAGCCTAAAGTATAACATAATCACACAAAAACCCTAATGGAGTCTTAAGGTTTATAACATTCACTTGTTTTAATAATAATAAAGTAAATCTAATCTAGTGCACACCAAAGCTTGTAGCAAAAAATGAGGGTTAGAAAGAATTAAATAAAAACTAAACTAAATATTTATTAGAATATATATACTCATGTCAATGGATACATAATCCTAATACATGGGAGAAGAATACAAATGTATTATCTATCTACTCTTATAAAGGAGATATAAATTTAGGAATACTTACCTTTCAATATAAACCCATCAAGCCTTAATCTCTCCCTTGGCCAAGGTGATTCAAAAGATATTTTTTTGGTATGTAAGGATAAAAAACATAAATTATCTCTAGGATACACAACCTATCTAAGAATCCAAAATTCTTCTCCATAAGACAAGATATGTATCTCCAAATAAAGTATGAAACCCTAATCTTTAGTCCTCAAGTAGAATGGTCAATAAGTATATATTCATTTACACTTATTTTCTCTTAATTCTTATCTTATGAAATGGTGTTAAATTAACTTTTATAAATAGGTATATCTTTCCATAAATCCTCCTAAAAATGTTAGTTTTATAAGGTCTACCTAGTCGACCTTGTGTGTTTTCGAGGATAATTAACCAGGTTTAAACTAGGTTGGCCAAAAGGATAATAATCTAAGAAATTGAAAAATACCCCTGAATTATACTAGGTCAACCTAGTACAACCTACTAACAAAAATGGAAGAAAGGAAAGAAAAGGAGGGCTGGAAAGATGAAAATATTGGAATAGGTATGATTGAGAAGAATAATATTAGGGTTAATGGTTTTATGAGACAAGAGTGTAGATGGCAAGTGGAAAAAGGGACAATAATCTTATGAAGCACCAATGGTATACCCACCCCTTTATAAATTTACCCCTTAAGGCATTCACTCAAAGATATTAAGACTCAAAATTTTCTTTCAAGATACAAATTATTAGTAATTAATAAAAGTTTAAAAATATTATGTGTATACACTTCCTATTACCATCCCTCCTATTACCATCTATGTAAAATTTATTTTTTTTAACTTCCCCTCTCTTATAGCATCTTGCTTGGTAGACCTTAGACTTATTTTATGAGGGTTATCACCTCATATTCCTACTAAAGCATCAAACTCCCCTATAATGGTGTTATTTACAAGATTTAAGGAGACACAAACCCTTGGAACTTCAAATAATTCCAAGAACATGGTGCCTTTAAAATTCTTACACTTGAACCCTTGCCCAATATCCCATTTAGGTAATTTTTAGCCAATTTTCCTTGCCTTATTTTTTAGCTTCCTTTGGCCAATTTTAATGCTCACTTGTCTATTTCAGCTCATTTGTAAAAGACCAGCTATTTTTGTTTTCTTTAGAACTTTTGTTTGGTATTTTCAAGTATATGTTCGGTCTTTCCCCAAGCTTGAATTATTTTAGCCTTTTTGTCTCTGAATTTTGTCTCAAAAAAAAGTTTAAAATAATCCTTCCTCAAGTCCTTCTCAAAATATTTCTTCCTTCTCACTTCCCTGAAATTTTTCTTCCTTCACACTTTTCTTCAAAAGTGCCCTTTAAGATTTTTCAAAGGGACACTTTCCTTCAAAGGTGCCTTTTGGAAAATTCTAAAGGGACACTTTTATTCAAAAGTTCCCTTTGGGATTTTTTGAAGGGAAACTTTTCTTCAAAAGTACCCTTCAATATTTTTTGAAGCGACACGTTCCTTCAAAAGTGCCCTTCAAAAAAGTCTAAAGGGAAAAATTTTCTTTAAAAGTTCCCTTCAATATTTTTTTAAGGGATACTTTCCTTCAAAAGTGCCCTTCAAAAAAGTTTTAAGGGACACTTTTCTTCAAAATTACCCTTCAGAAAAGTCTGAAGGACCACTTTTCCTCAAAAGTGCCCTTCTAGATTTTCTGAAGGGACACTTTCCTTCAAAAGTGCCCTTAGGAAAATTCTAAAAGGACACTTTTCTTCAAAATTTCCCTTCAATATTTTTTGAAGGGATACTTTAGTTCAAAAGTACCCTTCAAAAAAGTTTGAAGGGATACATTCCTTCAAAAGTGCCCTTTAGGATTTTTTGAAGGGATAATTTCCTTCAAAAGTGCCCTTCGAGATTTTTTTAAGGGACACTTTCCTTCAAAAGTGCCCTTCAAAATTTTTTGAAGGGACACTTTCCCAAGACTGAAGGAATGAACAAGAAGACAAGGTGGATAGAAAGTCTAAAGGAATTTCTTCAAAAAAATTATCTAAAGGAATTCCTTTGGAGGAAATTTTATAAGTCAAGGAACTCACAAAAGGGTTAAAAGAAATATTCTTGAGGGAATTGTGTCATTGAAGTGACGGGATAAGAGATGTAAAAATTAGCATCATGGAAAAGATATTGGGATTCAAATATCCCATGATTGGCTAAAGGATGTCAAACTTTAGAGTGAGTAAATAGCCATTGGGAGTAAATTAGGTTTCTAAGGCTACTTAACTTAATAAGCTTGGTCTAATGACATGGTTCACCATCATGTTTAGACAAATGAGAAGCTACCACATGGCATGAGCTAGATCAAAGTTAGCTTGTCAAAGATAGGAGGATGATCTATAAGCATCTATGCCCAATATATTGATGACATAGAATCAATGATCCATGTCATTCTTTTAGGGTCAATCAGAGGGATGTCCCTCCATGCCATTGTATATCATGACAAGCCAAGGAGAATTTGTTGGGCATCAAAATACATTAATAACGAGTGGATCTATTGATAGAAAACATTTTAAAACCACATCCAAATATATTGATTTTGTGGAGTATCCATTGGAGAATAATCTTCAAGAGGGAAAGCCAAGGGAATTTAAGAGGGTAACATAGATCAATTAGTGTCCTAATGAGCATCATTGGAAAAGTCAATTACAATTGAAGATGGAGACTTCCAATAGAATTTATTCCTCTCTTTGGCACCAAAATATTCTCTCTCTCTCTCTCTCTCTCTCTCTCTCTCTCTCTCTCTCTCTCTCTCTATTGTTATATATATAACCCCTTGGCTAGTGAAAGAGGAGACCACACAGTGTATGGCAAATCCCTAATGGAATGATTCAAGTTTTGCCTTTAAACATTTAGCATAAATCTATTTCCTTTAAGATTTTTCTAGGTTTTTGGTCTAAGTGTGAAAGAGATCTATAGTGTCATCATGTGATTATTTTAAATCCTAATTCCCACTTTATCCTTCACATTTGAACAAGAGTTATTAGTCTAACTAGTCATATAATGTGTATCCAAGTGTATTGAATTTTTGTATGTGTATTACTATCTTGAATGTGCAGTGTTTGCCTTTCAACTCATTTACCTTATGTCAAGTTTTACACATCTCACCTCTATGTTGAAATATTTTTTTTAGAATCTTTACATTTTGGGAATGGTTTGTTCTTTTGCTGTATTATGCACTAGAATCTAACATTCATGTGGAAAATAGTTTTGGTGTATCACCACTCTTAGAATGTGATTTCTTTTTATACAAATTTCTAACTCTTTTTCCTTTAAACAAGCTAGTTTAATAGAGATTGTCTTGTAGAGACATATATAGGAAGCTATCCCCTGAAATCTAGAGGTCCATTTCCTCCATAGGCATACCCACAGGCCTAGAAATGTTTCAATGTTTCCCAAATCTAGGAGACAACTAAAAACTCTCTTCTAAGGTGCAATATTTGGAGATAATAGTTATTCCATGCCTGATGGGACCATTTTTTTGACATGTCAAGGTGAATTTTGGTCTTGACAATCCTAAGTTTGTATAAGTATCTTTAACCCAACATTTGGTGACTCTAAAAGGGTGAAAATCACTAGTTATAGATCAATTTACCCAAATTATACTTCATGGTCCTCACTAGGTCATCTAGGATTTTTTATCAAGCCCCTTTAGCTGAATATCTTCCTAAATAACAATTCCCTAAACCATTCTTAACACTTAGAGATCCTTGGTAAGAAGGTTTTGGAGAAGAATAGGAAGAAGTGAAAGAAGCTGAAGAGATAAGAGATCAAGAGGAAAGAAGAGAAATGGATAGGAATCAACCTTTCCCATCCTTTAGCACCTAAAATCCAATCGACATTCCTACATATGACCCTATTCATCCTAATGCTACAAAAAGTCTCCCTAATTTCAATGGTGAAGGTCCTATTACACCTTCTGAGCATATTAGAGACATTTCAAACTTCTATAATTTCCATAATGTCACTTGAGCCAATATAGCCATTAAATTTTTGGATATGTCTCTAAAAGGTAAGGTACTTGACTGGTATAGAATGTTGGAAAGTGGTTGCATTACAAGATAGAATGGCTTTAGAGAATTGTTGGTAACTAGATTTGAAAACAAAAGTGACCATACTTCATTGATCTATCATTTGAATGTAATAAAGAGAGGTCCTATTAAATCCGTGGGGGATTTTAATGAAAGGTTTTAGAGGACATGGCATAAGCTACCACTTATCATGAGATGTCCTCCAAGATTTGTGTTCCCCACATATTTCAAATGTATTGGTAATGATGTGGCTATTATGTTATAGTCAATGGGAGGTTTCACTCTACCAGCTTCATATGAGCTAACCATTGCAGCTGAGAATAACTTAACATAGGCTAGAAATCTCCCTCCAAGAAGTTCCATGACTTGTTTGTCTCAAAGTTTAGTTTAATCTCCAAATATAACACATGTTCCTAATGTCAATGTGAAGCCAAGACCCTTTCCTAAGAAGGTGGATAATGTGGACAAAGATGAAGAGATCTAATCATTGCAAGCTCAACTCAAACAAGCTTAGTTCTAGATGAGTGCTTCACTTAATCATCAATATTATCCTCAACAAGGATATATATCTCCACCCCAATACAACTACTAAGGGAGAGGAAAAAATCAGCAAGGTTTCAATAGGCAACCCAATGCCTATAATCCTAATTTCACTCCTCCCATGAAATCTAATGTTTTAATATATGCAAACCTGATCCAAGGATAATATAATTTAGACTAATGGGAACAACATCAAGGTCAATTTATGTATGATGATGGAGGATCCAACCAAGCCTTGGAAATGCAACAAGAATCTACTCCTTACATTGCATTAGAAGACGTGGGTCCAAACCAAAGGGATATTCATAGAGAAGGTAGCAGCCAAAGTATATGAATGATGAATTTTCAAGCTAAAGATGATTACATGTTAAATCAAAGCATGTCATTTTTAGATAACACAAGAGCCAAAAGGATAGCTTTGGGAGATGTTCTAGGATTACATGCAACTCCAAGTGATGCTTCTCCAAGGCCACAAGTTGTGAATTCTAGTACAACACCTACTACCAATCATGTTCCCCAATAAAATTAGAATGCAATTGGGGTTGTCAAGACTACAATGCAACAAGCTCAAATTCCCTCACTACCATCAAGAATGCAAGAGAGGGTGAACTCTTATACTCTAAATATTATTAATTCATTGAAGAATTCCAAGACAAGAATATCTCTATGGGAAGTCTTTCACCTACCTAGTCAAAAAGAGCTCTTTCAAGAATAGCTTGCAAACATTCATGTAGCCCCTCAATATTCTAAACACAATGGTGTGGCTCTTACCAATTCTAAACATCATATCTTGGAGCCCTCCACCAAATTTGAAAATCCTCTAACTTTATACCTCACACTCATTATGGGAGATAAGTTGGTCCACAATTGTATTGTGGATAGTGGAGCAAGTACCACTATCATGCCTAAAGTGGTGGCTAAAAAATTAGAGTTAAATTATGAACCATATAACAAAGGTGTGTTGTAATTTTATGGGACTCCAACCAAGATAGTAGGATTGGCCAAAGGTCTGAAAGTATTTCTACATGGCTACCCAAGTTTCCCCATAATAAAATATGTTGTGGTGGTAAACCTTCTAATGCATTTTGTTGTTTTCATGTCAAGGGACTTCATGGCAAAGATAGGAGGATACCTTTTTATTGACTAGTCTTTTCTAGCCTTCAAAATAAGATATGGAACCAAGGTAAATATAAGGAATCAACCCATATTATGGTTTCATATTGAGCCATACATGGAGACAAAGTCAAATCAAAATTATCTAATCAGAAAAAAAGAAGAAATTGTCATAGATGGTGAAACATCATCCCCCCTTGAAGGTATTTCTAATATTTTCCTTGATAAATATAGAACTAAGACACATGGAATTGATCCATAAACATTCAAAGAAGAGACTAATTTGGGAGTTTAATTTATGCATGAAAAGGATGCTCTAACCCCTTCACTCATTAATGAAGATCATGAGTTTGAAGGGATGTGGGAAATGTTTTTTAATAGCTCAAGGAGCAAAGTAGGTGTAGGATCTGGCATCATGATTTTTTATCCATCAAAGAATCAATACTCCTCCTCTTATGGATTCCACTTTAAATACACCTACAATGTGGTAGAATATGAAGGCCTAGTTTATGGCCTCTAATGGGCAAAGAGGAGAGGGATCAATAATTTGAAGGTCTATGGAAATAGAGAATTGGTCATTAATCAAATAAGAAATTCAGCTACAACTAAGAATCCTTTGCTTAAATCCTACAAGCATAGGGTATGGGACCTACTTGAAGACTTTGATGCCTTCAACATACAACCCATACAAAGGGATTCAAATAAACATGATGATAGGTTGGCTACCATAAGGGCACAATTCAATGTATTTGTTGATGTGGGAAAAGAGAAAGACTAGTCTCACATCAAAGTCATTGTGAGGCCTTCTATCCTAGATAATGAAGTTTCATTGTAGGTATTGAAAGTGATGAACACATTACAAAATTCTTACAAAATGAGACATGTTTCTCCTAAAATAACCAAAAGAGATTACATGATCATTATGAAGAACAAATTATACAATTGAAGCCAAACAAGATACACAAGAGGATAATTACCTTGAAGACTGTCTTCAATGAAGATGATAAAAATAAGGAAAGAATGAGCATGTCCACAAAAGAAGATAACTATGAGAGAGTCATGATTTACAAGGAAAATCTCTTGAAGATTGGTAATCTTTGTTATTGGTCTGAAAGGTAGGCCATTATTGAATTATGCAAAGAGTTACATGATATCTTTGCTTGGGAATAAAAATATTTGAAAGGGTTTGATCCAAGTCTAGCTCATCACACCATTGAGCTATAACCTAGAGATAAACTAGATTAAAAAAATCAATTGCCTATCAATCCAGAGATAAAATAACTTATGAAGGAGTTGACCAAGCTAATTTAGTCTAGGATTATCTTTTCTATCAAGCAATTGACTTGGGTGGTTAATCTTATGCCTATCTAAAATAATAATGGAGAAATTAGGATTTACATGGTTTTTTTATATCTTAATAGAGTCTCTTAAGGAGAATTATCAACTACCTTCCATGGAGAAAATTCTTTAAGTTGTTTTAGGTTCTTAATGCTTCTCACTTATTGATCGTTATTCAGGCTACAATCAGATATTGGTCAATGAAGAAGATAAATTCAAGATAGCCTTCACTATGAAATGGGGAACCTTTTCCTATAACAATATGAATTTTGGTTTATCAAACATTGGAGCCACATTTCAAAGGGTAATGGACATGGATTTTAAAGGTCTGATCAATAAGTTTCTACTAGTGTATCTTGATGATATAACCATTTTTTCAAAAGATGTTACTAATCACATGGAACATCTAAGGTAGCTGTTTGAGAAATTTAGGGAGTATGTAATATCCCTTAATACAAAAAATTTAATCTTTGCTATCCATTAAGGTAAGCTTTTGGGTCATATTCTTTCAAATGAAGGACTTTTTATTGACCCTGAGAGGATTGGGGCTATTATATGCTTGTCCTTACCTCAACACAAGAAAGTGTTGCACCTCTTCTTAGGTAAAATAAACTTTATAAGCAGTTTTATCTAGGATTAGTATTTGAGGTAATCAAGCAAGTAATTGTAGAATATCCTACTCTCTTAAACCCAAACTTTGCCAAGGATTTCATACTCTATACCTTTGTTGACCTCAATATAATCTCAACTATGCTTATGAAAAATAATGATGAAGAGGTTGAACAGCCAATTGCATTATTTAGCCAAGTATTAGAGGATTATGAGGTTAGGTATTCTTTGTTTGAGAGGCAATATCTAACAGTTATTAAAAGATTGAATAAATTTAGACACATAGTTTCCAATAACAAGATACATTTCATGGTTTCTCATCCTAGTACCAAGGAATTTATCCTAAGTAAATACCTTAATGAAAAGAGAGATACATGGATTATAGAGGTGATGGAGTATGACGTGAATATTAAAATGATGAGCTTGTTAAGAGGAAGAGGTTTGTGCAAGCATTTAGCTTTAGATCTTCAAGAGCTAAAAGGAGAATCCTTGGTCAACCAAGTTCAACCCCAACTAGTTGATCAAATGTAAGCTCAAATTTGGACACAAAACATAATTAGTTTTCTTCAAAATAGTGAGTGTCTCAATATCTTGAATGAGTCTCAAAGAAGATATTTTAGACTACAGTTCATTACTTACTATCTTTCGGATGGTGTTCTTTTTAGAAAGAATATGAATAATATGCTACTAAGATGTGTTAACAATGATCAATTTGATATGTTACTAGAGAAGTTCCACAACCATGTAGATGGAGGTCATTTATTTCCTAAGATGATAGCTAAAAAGATAATGAGTGATGGTTACTATTGGCCTAGTATTTTTAAAGACTATTACCAGTGGGTTAGAAAGTGTCCTCAATGTGCCTTTTGTATAGGAAAATAGAAACTTGCATCCCTTCCATTAAAACCTATCTAAGTGGACTAGCCTTTCATGAAATGGGGTCTCAATTTCATTGGCATGATAAACCTTCCATCAAGTGTTGGACACAAATGGATATTGAATACCACTGACTACTTTACAAGATGGGTAGAAACTATTGCATTCAAGAAGGTAAGTGAAAATTCTATCTTGGAGTTATATGACAACATTATTATAACGTTTGGAGTTCTCCATGTCATTATTTTTGACAATGCACTTGCTTTTGTAAGTGCTAAAACTTCTAATTGAGTAATAAGGAATGGATTTTACTTGAGTACCTCATCTAATTATTACTCTCAAGGTAATGGATTGGCTGAGTCTATGAATAATAACCTCATCAAAATAATCAAGAGGGCATTGTAGACCAATGAAAGTGCATGTTAAAACAAACTAAAGATAGCCTTATGGGCTAATAGGATTACTCCTAAGAAATCAATTGGTAACTCTCATTTTATACTTGTTTATGGGAAGGAATCTCAACTATACATATCTCAATAACTCTCTACTTTATAACTTTCACAGTAGCTAGAACTTCTTGAGAACACTGTAATGGAGGTAAGATTCATAGAATTAATTTAGCTATAGGAAGCAAGGGATAATGCACAAAAGGCCATGTAACATTAACAAGTACTCATGAAGAAGTCCTTTGATAAGAGAGAAATTGCAAGAGTATTCAAAGAAGGTGACTTGGTTTTTAAGTGGGATGATGACCTAAAAAAACTAGGAAAGCATAAAAATTTTCACACTTTATGGAGTGGCACTTACATCATCAGCAAGTGAAACCAAATAAAATCCTTTCATTTATGAAAAAATTAATGGAGAAGACTTACATATCCCTATGAATGGGATACACTTGAAATCCTACTATTAGCCCTTACTCATCCTTTTGTAAATAATCATTTAAATGTGTGTGTTTCCTTTTGTTTATTACTGTGTTCCCTAAGAGATTTTTAGCATAGGTGTGTTTTCCTTCCTTTTGTTTGGTGTGCATCTCTACCTTGTGTGTGTGATCAACCCAACTAGTGTGTTTTTGAGATAAATCTTATTCATTTCTCTTTGAAGTTCCTTATGCATGACTCCCTGCCTAATGGAAGGATTAAAGTGACTGGTATTATGCATAATAGGCATGCCTCCCCTATGAATTTCTAAGAATGTTATCCAATTTTTCTTTCCTTATTTTGTACATTCTTTTGGCTAAGTTTAACACTCACTTGTATGTTTTAGTTCACTTGTAAAAGACTAGATATTTTTGTTTTCTTTGGAACTTTTGTTTAACCTTTTCAAGTATCTATTTGGTCTTTCCCCCAGCTTGAATTATTTTGGCCTTGGAATTCTTTCTACCTTTTTATCTTGAATAATTTTTTTGAAATAATCCTTCCTCAAGTCCTTCCCAAAATATATATTCCTTCTCACTTTCCTAAAATTTTTCTTCCTTCACACTTTTCTCCAAAAGGGCCCTTCAAGATTTTTTCAAGGGACACTTTCCTTCAAAAGTGACCTTCAAATTTTTTTGAAGGGACGCTTTTCTTAAAAAGTGCCCTTCAAGATTTTTTTAAGGGACACTTCCCTTAAAAAGTGCCTTTCAAAAAAATTTGAAGGGACACTTTTCTTCAAAAGTGCCCTTAGATATTTTTTGAATTGAAACTTTCCTTCAAAAGTACCTTTCAAAAAAGTTTAAAGGGACACTTTTCTTTAAAAGTGCCCTTCAAAAAATTCTGAATCGATACTTTTATTCAAAAGTGCCCTTCAAAAAAGTTTGAAGGGACACTTTTATTCAAAAGTTCCCTTCAAGATTTTTGTAAGGGACACTTTTCTTTAAAATTTCCCTTTAGGATTTTTCGAAGGGACACTTTCCTTCAAAAGTGACCTTTGGAAAAGTCTGAAGGGACACTTTTCTTCAAAAGTGCCCTTCAGGATTTTTTGAAGGGACACTTTCCTTCAAAAGTGCCCTTTGTGATTTCTAAAGGGACACTTTCCTTCAATAGTGACCTTTAAGATTTTCTAAAGGGACACTTTTCAAAGCCCAAGGGAATTAATAACAAGACAAGGTGGACAGAAAGTCTAAAATAATTCCTTTGGAGGAAATTTTATAAGTCAAGGAGCTCACAAAAGGGTCTAAAGAAATATTCCTAAGGGAATTGTGCCAATGAAGTGATGGGCTAAGGGAAATCAAAATTAGCATCATGGACTAGCCTTTGGGATTCACATGTCCCATGATAGGTTGAAGGACATCAAAATTTAGAGTGAGGAACTAGCTATTGGGAGTAAATCAGGTTTCCAAGGCTGCTTAACTTAATAAGCTTGGTCTAATGACATTGTTCACCATCATGTTCAGACAAATGAGAAACTACCACATGGTATGAGCTAGAGTAGAGTTGGCTTGTCAAAGATAGATATAGGATGATCCACATGCATCCATGCCTAGAATATTGATGACATAGGATCAATGATCCATGCCATTCTTTGAGGGCCAATCAGAGGGATCTCCCTCTACACCATTGTGCGTCATGATAAGCCAAGGAGAAGTGGTTGGGCATGAAATATATTTCTAATAGGTGGCTCCATTGACAAAAACCATTTTAATGCCATCTCCAAAAATGTCAATTTTATGGACCAGTCATTGGAGAAGCATCTTCAAGAGGGCAAGCCAAGGGCATTTAAGAGGGTGACAGAGATCAATCAGAGTGTCCTAATGAGCATCATTGGAAAATTCAATTATAGTTGAAGATGGAGACTTCCAATATAATTGATTCCTCTCCTTGGCACCAAAATATTTTCTCTCTCTCTTCCTTCTTGTTATATATACAACCCCTTGTCTAGTGAAAGAGGAGACCACACAGTGTATGGCAAATTCCTACTAGAATGATTCAAGTTTTGTCTTTGAACATTTAGCATAAATATATTTACTTTAATATTTTTCTAGGTTTTTGGTCTAAGTGTACAAGAGATGTATAGTGTCATCATGTGATGATTTTCCATCCTTATGCCGACTTTATCCTTCATACCTGAACAAGAGTTATTAGTCTAACTAGTCATATAGTGTGTATCCAAGTGGATTGAATTTTGCATGTGTAATATTGTCTTGAATGTGCAAAGTTTGCCTTTCAACTCATTTACCTTATATCACATTTTACACATCTCACCTCTGTGTTGAAATATTATTGTTATAATCTTTAGATTTTAGGAATGGTTTGTGATTTTTCTATATTATGCACTAGAATCTGACATTCCTGTGGAAAATAGTTTTGGTGTATCACCACTCTTAGAATAATATTTCCTTTTATACAAATTTCTAACTCTTTTCTCTTTAAACTATATATTTTATTAGATATTATCTTATACATAGATATACAGGGAGTTATCCCTTTCAATCTAGAGGTCCATTTCCTCTATAGGCATACCCACAAGCTTGTAAATGTTCCAACATTGCCCAAATCTGGGAGAGGACTAAACACTCTCTTCTAGGGTGAAATATTTGGAGAGAATAGGAATATTAGCATTTTAATTATCCTATCAATTCTACCTAAGGTTATCATGGTCACCCCAAACTCATTGGGAATATACAACTTAACCTACTTTATTCCAATGATGATGATACATATGAGATCTATCTTAATATCAGAACTTTAGATCTATCCACTCATCTCATCACCCAACTTTCATCATCCTTGAAGCCACACTCCTATCAACCTATTATTGATGATATACCTATGGTCATAACCAAGACTAAAAATTATATTCATCATGTGACTTATGATAAAAATATTATACCCACCTATACCATCAACCTGCATACACCCAATTATGATGATGGTTATACATTAGATTATCCATTTTTATGACTAGTTAAAACTAGAGATGTTGAGATTATTTAATAGTGTACTTCTTTATTTTATTATTTCCATTCATCTTATTGTGTTCCTTATTTTGTAGTGCCTAATTTTAGTAATATTCCTATTTTTTGTAGGGTAGAGGAGCAATTGTATGGTACACCTCTAATTTTAGAAGAACCTCTTAGAAGCATACTCATGGATCATGCTATGATTTATCCTTATTTTTTTTATAGATACCATAATACTTCTATTTTGATAACCCCAAAGATGCTAGCTACTACTCTTAATCCTTTTGTGTATCCTACCTCACCCTTAACTAAGCCTAGTCTAGTCCCTACTCCTACTTGACCTTCATTTGAGCCTCATCTTATGTCTAATATTTTTCTACCTCAAAATGATCCTAGCCCAATCTCTATATCAAACTCACCTTCCCTTGGTGATGGCCTTCTTCCTTTATCATCATTTGGTCCCATGCCCACCCATTGGGTCGATCAACCTTATTATGATATTTACAAAGTTATTAATCATAGGATCAAAGACTACCAATTATATCAACATTCCTCATATTTCAATTCTAAATCTTCCATTAGTAAATCCCCATAGTATACTAATAAGCATATATGTTGTTTATATAACATAGATAATCATTATTCCACCCATTATCAAAAAATTTATAAATATATTCACACATTGTGTCTTACCCTTGCTCAACCTAAAGATAAGGCTATGCCTCCTCAAAAGTTGTTACTTAAATATATCCTTAAATATGGGGAAGTATATTGTCTTTGGCACCAATGTGGTACCCATCATAGCAATTATTATTGCATTCTACAATATCACCTTCATGATCACCTTATGATTATTCATGCAACTACTATTCCTCCTTCCACAGGTTGCCCACATAATAAGGCTCCCCCTTCTTCTTTTGTGGTTCTTTCTTCACCTATGACTTATTTCGTACCTATGTCTCTTCTCTAATGGTGGTGCCACCTTCTTTTCCCATAAATACCATTCCTATTCTGACATCTATTCCCCTCCTTGGGTATTTTATGCATGAGATCCCTCATGAGCATGATGCTTTAGCTATGACTGCATTTTTTGTTGAGGATATTTGAAAAGAGGTACTTTTAACATATTTTCATGAGGATAGATGACACTTTGGCTACCATTAGGATCCATCTTTATAGAGATATTTTATATGCCATGGATAATATGTGTGGATAAATTTATCAATAGTTTTGCACATAACATGGTGTTCTTTCACTTTCTTCTTCATTGTGTTTTTTGATTGGACTTGTGATCGACTTTTATGTATCTTATATCATTTTAATGTGTCAAATCCAGTTTCACTTATCTATTTAATATGGTTATTTATATTATCCATTATGTGTTGTATATGGTTTCTTTCTTTTCATCTTCTCTTATGACTTATTTTCATTTCTTTCATTGATTACACATGTATATTTATAGTTTCATTTATTTTCATCAATATCTTTCTTTTTTCTAATGATTTTTTGCTACCTTATCTCAACAACTCAGATAATTATTATTGTAAATTGGTTATATAAACCTTTCTCCCCTTATCAATCCTTATTTACCATGTGATCAATTATTAAACAAAACATCTCATTGTAATCATATCTTACTATTTTACTTTGGATTTCCCTTTATTCCCTTATCTCCTTTTTTGTAATAAGCATACATATACTTGAAACTTGATATAACATATTGGTTTGTAGGTAAGCCTAGGTGTTTAATCAGTCATATCTTTGGATACTTATCTCCCTTTAACCAAATTTTAAACCTCATTCATGTGTATCACTTCTATCACTCATGTTGGTTATTCTAAATTTGTATGGAGGAGGAATCATAAAAACCATAACATTTAAAAGCTAAATCATTTAAACAAAATACAATGATATAAAAGGAAGCATATAAATTTGAAAAATCAAATCACACTAAAAGACTTGATTTATAGCACATATATTTTTTATAATCAAATATCAAACTCCATAGTTGGCCTCATGATATATTCAAGGTGAATTTGAGTGTGATAAGATAGTATATTAGGAAAGAAGAATAAAAAATCTATTTGTGCCACTTAATTTCTCACACAATTACCCAATCTTCACAATAAACCGATAGCTCTATAAGAGGTCCTGAGGAATGGAGAACATGTTGTGGGAAGGTAGGTCCATATTTATTTTATTTTTAATATAACCATCATGAGTTGATCTTAGTATCTCAACTATTTTCCTATACAACTTTTTTCTTATTGTGAATAGGTATTCTTTGTATTTTTATTATCACTAGACACTTAGTGTCTTTCTTGTGTACTTAGTATGCCTCATGTTTCCTAACGTCTTCTCATAGATGCCTATGTCATTATTTTACATTCCTTATTTCATTTACAAAATTCCTAATACTTCATCTTGAGAAATATTATTTTGTTAATTGATTATTCCCTTTAGGATTTCCCTTAGTGAGTTATAGTATAAGACCATGGATAGGACTAGCCTTCTTCACAAATTGCCACATTAAAACAAAATTTTAAAAATCATTCCAACCATTGTCTCCACCTCACTAGTATTCATTATGTGAGTTATAATGTAAGACCATAGATTGTACCAGATACTCCTTTAAAAATATTGTAGCACCCAAGACAAAATGAAATTACATGTGTCAAATTTGAGATAAGTAGTGTTAGATTATAAGTTACATGTCATTGACATGCTTCAAATCTTGATTTGTTATGTTTTATGCTTAATTCATTAGTCCTTTACTTTTATCTTCTAGTTTTCCAATTATATGTATGCTTACAATCATCTTTATTAAATTTTTCATACTTCTGGGTAGCTTGAATTTATGTGATCAATTTAATTTAATTTTACATTTTGTCTTTATATTTATAATTATTAATGTGATTTAGTATGATTGATTGAATTAGTTTTTTTATTTTTATACCATTGGTTTTTATGTGACTTCCATTTTATTACTAAAAAAAATCATACTTCCCAATGTGATATAGTGTGATTTTTATTTGTTTTAATTTTTTGTAAATCTATATACATGGTTTTAAAACCTTTGTTATTCTTCTTACCATATTTGGTTTATTATATTTAGTCATATTTTGTCATTACACATTTACCATCATGATATAGTGTGTAGTTCATTTTATATTTATTACTTATACTTTTCCAAGTCATTTTTGTGTGTGTTTTTGTTAACCATGCATTTATATCACATAATGCTAGACAAGAAAACACTCATCATATATTTCCTATAGCATATACAAAAAAATCTAAATACATATGCCAGAAAGAAATATATTGATTCATCCACATATGAATTCAAGTACAACTCATGAGATAAAAATATCAACATCAATATATATATCATCATGTGTTTTATACAAAATAAAAAATACAAAATAAAAAATACAATAGCTCCATCTCTAAGGTTGGGCTCCATCATGTCTATCCTATGGCTTAGCCTCACTACTCATAGATGCATGCAAAATACCATCTAAATAGTGAAATGTAAAGAAGTAGTCTAGGATCTCAATCTATTAACCTATACCTATATATTAGCCACCTAAACTTGAACCTATCCTAGCTATATGGTGGTCACCATGTGTGCAACTCTCTCTTATGCTAAGGCTTGCCAGAAATGTGCCTCTCCTACTCTAATCTCTATTGATATATGTATCCCATCAATACATTCATGTAGATACGTCAAAGCCTCTCCAACCAGTCTAAAGCAACCCACTTGGGTAGGGGTAGATGGAACCAAATGATCATATAATATGGTGGGGTTGTATAGTGCTAGCAACCCATCCAAAATTTCATGGTGTGTAGTTATAACTAGGGCTACCCATTTGATCTCCTCTATCACAAGATTTGCAAAACCCAAACCAAATAGGCATTAGGTAAAATATACCATAATAAAAATACAACTAGTATCCTATATCAAAAACATAAATCAAAATTAAAGCATTTCTCACTGATCATAGTCTCTCCATTTTCTTTCCCACCTAACACCATTTTTGTCAACCACATCCACACGAGTGTAAACCTAGGAGTAACCACTCAGCATGTCATGATCCTATCCTTATGGGTACCTCCATGGACCAACTATGTCCTAGAGTGGTTTTTGGGTCCCCTTGTGTAGAAGCTAGCATTTGTGTCTCCTCACACTGATTGTGCCTTTGTCTTTGGTGAGGATATAGTGTTCATTATTGCCTCTACTATGGTGCCTATTTTTACCTTACATTCACATCTATCACCTCTCCCCCTACTCGCTCTGATGCTACATATTATCATGCTCAACCAATTTATGGTCTAACATGTTGAGGCTTGATCACTAGTATCTCTACTATACCCCTCTACTTCCCCTCCCTCTTATATGTATAACATGTTGTGCCAAATAATAAGGAACTACTAGAGGTTCCATTAGATAGGGGAATCATAACTACCTAGATAATCTTAACACTAGATGCGGCTCTACCCATGACATGTAGTGGCCCATGAACTACACTTGTGCCAACCCGATCACAGTAGTAGACCAATTATGTCATATAGAAGTTATCTGTATATAGGGATGCCACATAATCACCCCTCATGTGATAGTTTATAATTTTTTCACATTAGGGATAACATGTACTACATGGTCTTGTCTCCATTACAAGACCTGAGGTAACCTATCATTGACCACATGGGGTACTTATCATATATTCATGTAATTATATAAATTTCTAATCCTATCATATTATACCTTATAGACAACATCCCATACATATAATGCATGAGATAAACTTAGATGATATCCCCAAAATCATAGAGTTATACCTAATCCAATATGGACTGGCACAAGGCTATCACATATAGTGATACATTGCCATATAAATTATGACACGACATTTATGCTATCACAAGTCCTATCACTACCTTCTAAATATTTGGAATGGCCATAATATAAATGTTAAACAAGATCACCCTCAACCCAAAATGAACCATATTTGAGAAAGTAGCCCACTAGGCTAATGTTCATCTCTCATCATCATCTTCTAGTGTGTTAGTAATCATCAGTGTCCCACCTATAGGAAGTACAAGCAATGAATGAACATCCTTTAGAGTGATCCCCACATCAATGGTGTCTCCATACACCTCCCATTGGAAATTTTTGGTCAATCATTCCCATGTTCCTAGGAACATGACAATGAGATCAACACTTAAAGGGATTTGTATCATCTCCATGATACTGCCAAAACTAAAGGCAACTAGTCAAGATCTATCCACATTTATCAAATCAACTAGTAAATTTGGTAATAATAATGAATTTACTAGATACCAATATCTCCAACATCTCTATAAAATATCAAACAACAAAGGATGTATCATATTTCCATGTCATAAATAATCAAAATACATTCTTCAAAATTTATAAATTAACTACTTCATCAGTTGGTTTGATTTAGTTTCTTATGTTTTTTTATTTTTCCACATAATTGACCCACTTGATACTAAATTGGCCCTTGATTTCTCCATTAAATTAGCCTATTTGATAATAAATCATCCCTTTCTTAGCTTTAGCATACTACATCAACCCTCTAGTATAGAATCAGTCTTCCTTAACAAATTTTATCAACCACTTACTATAAACTACATCATCCAGAAGGTAAATAGTTGGTTATATTTTCCTTTAAGACTACATCAGCCTATTGCTATATAGTCAATCACCTTTAATAATACTATGTTAACCCATTTTTATGTAGTCATCCCCTATCTTCTACTCAATTTATAAACTAAGTCAATTAGGTTGAGTTTATTCTTTCATTGAGATGAATTTTTGGCAATTTATCATAAATGTCTTAGGCATTTATTGGTATGACTTATTCCTACCTAGTACCCCATTCTACCCCTAATCTACCTAAAAATTTCCTAGGGTTAATTTTAGTATCTATATTTTTCCTACCAATCAATTTATATATCTAGCTCAATTTAAAATAAAATTACTTAGAAAAATTAAATTCATGATTGCTTACTTGTGTTACACTCACTGTAGTTGCTATGCATCATCCCAATCTCAGCTATCATCTCCTCACCATGGTTTTCCTCTAGTATCACATTGGGTCTCTCATATCTCTATTTTTTCAGAATAGTCAAAATAACAAACTAATTATTTTTTACCCTATTTATAATTATTATTCAAAATTATTTACATGTCAAATATTTATAACAAGATTCCATTTTTTGATTATATATTTGTTTCTACTATCTCTTTTTTTGAATCATAATATGTTCTAGAGTCCTGACATTATATAGAATATTTTCACATATTACATGTACATTTTGTAAAAAAAATTGATTTTTCACTTTTTTTCAGTAATTTCTATAGGTTCACCTAATGTTCCCTATATTAGACACCTTCACATTCATTTCACTTCATTACTTATCCAGACAACTAATGTAAGTAGTGGAATATGTTTTGTAATTCTATGCTTTCATTTATTTTACTTGTTTCTTACTATAATTTGTTTAGCTTTAACATTATGTGTTGATATTTTTTTCCCCAAAGCACCATCCCTTATTACACCTACATGACATGTGATAATATTTGAGTGGGGAATATGTATACACATAATGTTTTCAAACTTTATAAATTGCTGATGATTTATCTCTTGAAAAAACCTATCAAGTGCAATCTATCTAATTACACATCTTAAAGGGTAAACCAAGAAAGGAAAGGGTAGACCATTGGTACTTCATAGGATTGTTGTCTACTATATCACTACTTGATATCAACATAACCTTATCCAATGTATTTTCTTAAGCCTTGCCTCATCTCTTGGATTCTCCTCCAAGAATTCATCACTGTTCTTAGCCCCTTCTTATCTTAAAACCCTTTTTGATAGTTTGCATTACATTATCAGCCCCATCAACCCTATATTCAAATTGATAAAACATGTTATAGATCTAAGTCAGTTCCTAGCCAACCTAAACCAAGACCTAACTTATTTTTAGTAATTAATAATACAAAGTCAATTGGATTGACCCTATTGGTTAAATTTTTAGAAAGTTTTAGGGTTATATTCATCTATATATACACATTATGTATGCAATCAGAAATACATCATGTCTATAAATCAATCCTAACTCAGAAAAGATAGAGAATACCTACACTTTTGATTGGGAATGCATTTGTTAAGTAGGAGCATGACTAATATGTCAATCCACTAAACCTAATTAAGGGATCATTTATCATAATACACCATGCCATGGAGGGTTACAAAGACTCTAGTCTAACACAATCATGCAATAACCCTAAGGGGGTCTTAGGTTTTGATATTTCACCTAATTTAATAATAATTAAATTAAATCTAATCTAGTGCACACCAAAGATTTTGGCATAAAGTGGGGGTTATAAATAATAAATCTAAACATGCATAAAATACATATACTCACGTTAATGTATACAAAATCATAATACATGGAAGAGAGTTATAAATGCATTATCTATCTACTCTTATAAAAGAGAAATAAAGCTAGGAATACTTACCTTTGAAGATGAACCCACCAAGCCTTAATCTCTCCCATGGATAAGGTGTTTCTCAGGAGGTTATTGTGGTATGTAAAGATGACAAAGAAAAAATGACTCTAGGATACATAACCTATCAATGCATCCAAAATAATTCTCCATAAGATAAGATCCATGTCTCCAAAGAAAGTATGGAACCCTAAGCTTTACTTCTCAAGTAGAATGGTAAATAAGTAGATGTTCATTCACTCTCACTTATTATTTCAATTCTCATTGATAATTGATAGAAATGAACTTATATATATATGTGTGTGTGTGTGTGTGTGTGTGTGTGTGTGTGTGTGTGTGTGTGTGTGTGTGTGTCTATATATATATATATATATATATATATGTTTATATATATATATATATATATGTATATATATTATACATATATATATATATATGTATATATATATATATATATATATACATATATATATACATATACATACATACATATATATATATATATACATATATATATACATACATACATACATACATACATACATACATATATATATATATAGGAAGATATTTCCCTAAAGCCTTCTAAAAATTTTAGCTAACAATGTCTATCCAATACAATTCCAAACAATAATTCACTAGGTCATGAGCTAGGTCGACTAGCTCCTAAATGAAAAATACCATCAAACTTTATAGGGTTGACCCAGTCAACCCAATACATCCAACTAACAAAAAGGGATTTAGGTGGGGAATAAGAGGATAAAATTTATAAAATTATTAGAATGGGTACAATAGAGAAGATCAAGCTTAGGGTAAATGATTTTAGGAGACAAGTGTGTATATAACAAGTGGCAAAAGGGACAATGATCCTGCAAAGCACCAATGTTCTACCCACCCCTTTACTAGTGAACCCCTTAGGGCATGCACTCAGAGAGATTGAGACTAAATGAGTTATTGAAAAATACAAAGTGTTATTAATTGATAAAATTTTAAAAAATATTATTTGTATACATATTCTCCACTTGAATCTCATCATGTGTCATGTGAGTGCAACATGGGATGGTGCTTCAAGAAATAAAACGTGATAATACATAATGATGATGCTAAGTAAAGTATAATTAGTAGTACATAATATAAAGGAAAGGAAAAAATTTAAAAAAACATACCTTTACTTACCTTAGTGTTGTAGATAAGGAAGTAGACTGCAAGAAAGGTTAAGGCATCCAATGTGAAGAATACTAGGCAAACCTATAGAAGTTAAGCAAAAAATAGCCAAAAAACAAAAAAAAAATAGAAGATAAGCATATGGTAGTGGAAAATATTCTCTATGTCATCAAAATTATAGAACATTTTATGTTTCAAAAAATGGAAGAGTAAAAATAAAGATGATGCAAAAAAGGAATTTGTCAAAAAATAATTGAAAGTTTTGAATTGTGAAAAGTTATTTTAAATAGGATGAAATGAAAGTCAGTTGTTATTTTTGATTTGTGAAGGAGAGAAAAAGAGATCTAAGATATCAAACAATATAGTATGGTGATAATATGATAGGATAGGGGACCCCTAGAGGTGGTAGTGGGTGTAGGACAAGTAGGCAATTGAGAATCTTAAGCTAGTTTTTGAATATTTTAGTGATTTAAGTGTATTTTTAGAAATTTACAATTTTAAGCATTTATAAACATCAAAATGAAATTAAATTAAATGTTATAGGTAGGAAATACCATTTAGGGAAATAGGTTTTAAGGTTTTGGGGATAAAACTACTAGAAGGCACCTTTTTCACATAATATAAGAGGTCAATAGGGAAAAAAAACTAGGTCAAAAGTTGTTATTTGGCAAAATCCACACTATCTACCCTGTAAGTATGTGTCAACCTTATACATTTTTTAGACTGTCAACCTAATATAGTTTTTCAATTAAGTAAAAAAGGCCAGTATGAAAACATAGTACTCGTGGGAAAGAGGGTTGACTTAGATTTTTAAGTCAACCAGGTCAAAATCAGGGAAATTTTGGTCAAACTAGTTTGACCAAAGAACCAAAATAGTATAAAAATATATGCAAGTGACCAAAAGAGTGCTAAAATGACCCAAATGACCAAATAAGGGATAAAATGTGAGATTAGGATAAAATAGGTTCAAATGAATAAATTAAAGTAGTTTAGGCTTGTTTTTTTATTGAAATTTTAAATATATATATATATTTTTTGACTGTATATGACATGGAGGATCTAATACATCTTTTATTATTTCTTGATTATAGGGGAAACCTAGATTTTGGTGTTTGGTAGATGTGTCATTACTAGCAAATCTATTGGAATGCCTGATGATAAAGGATAGGGTGAGATTGATCTCTATAGGCCTTGGTGGCATAGTAGAGATATGTAGGATACCCTTGACCTTAGATTTATTATTCATGTTCTTGCAATGCTATGAATGATTAACATTTTCATGTGGGAGGTGGTTAGGGATAAAATATAGGTGGGCATCACCCTAGAGGATGTACATGTCATCCTAGGATTTTTGATAAAAGGGGAACTTGTGACTACTAGGATACCTGACAATGAAGATGAGAGGAAAGCCTTAGCTGTATGGATTACAGGCTCAAAGATGATATATTTAAGCTAGAGAGTGAGTATGTTTGACATGTATACCTCACATGTTATGTATATTTGGAAGGATATGTTAGGAAATTTTATAACATGAATTTTTTTCTATAAGTTTGATGATAAGGTACCACTTTTCATGATAGCCTTAACCATATGATACTAGAGGAGAGAGTCCTATATGATCTAGGGTCTATCATTTGGGTATAACTCATACATGATATGGATGGATTGATGTCCACAAGGTATAATTATATTAGACTAGTCATATAATTGATGGATTGAGTTTATAAGAGGTTTCTAATGTATTGACCATATGGGTTGCCCCATGTGGTTGATGATAAGTCACCTCGAGTACACAAATGGAAATAGGACCAAGTAAAATAGGTTGTGCCCCACATGCCAACACTATGGATAGTGAAATGGGTAGATATAGTATGATGTCCCTATGGTCACATTGATACTACATGGCCTAGCTAAGACATAGTTTCACTAGATTTAGTGTGGATTAAGGTGACAAGACATGACACCTAGTAGATGGAGCCACATCTGGTGGTATGAGTACCAGGTTAGATAGGATTACCTCACCCAATGATGTAAAAATTAGTGCCCATGTTTTAGTCTCAACATGTTAGAGATCCATGAGGGAGAGGAGGGCTAAGGCCACAAGTGGGGAGGTTAATGCTTAGGCCACATCATAAGAGACCATGGACTAGTCAAGTACGATAGGTAGTATAGTGAGAGATGTGTGTAGAGGTAGGAGTATAAGAGGTAACACAACCAAATACATATTAGGATGATAACTGAACACCAAGGATTTGACATCAATGGAGGTAGGAACATCATGAGATAATATAGATAGTATATGTCTTATATGACCTAGTAGATAAGCTAAGGTAGATTTGGACAATAGAGAGGCCACTCAGGCATAGGTTGAGATAGAATTGAGCTATGACTAAATGATTTATATTTATGAGGTGACTTACTAAGGAGGTTATCAAAGTTTTTATAGATTGGTATACTATGTTTGATGGTCAAATGGATGGTAAGACAATAATGGATGACACATAGATAGGTAATAAAGGATGATTAATTTATCATTTAAGTTTATTTGAAATATACTAGAGATAGATAGATTTTGAGATATAATAGTGATATAATATCTATTTGGATTTCTTTTTTAAAGTTTAATATATTATTATAAGATTATATGGGGGTCCCTAGTGAGGGGAGCACTCCATGATTTCTTGGATGAGGCACTGATGCCATATGACCCCACTACACTAGAGGATCATAAGGTACCATCTTCCCTAGCTTTGGTGAGCTAGTTTAAACTAGTGAGAGAGGTAGTGAGGTGGATATGAACATAAAAATAGGGGATGCAACCACTAATATAGATAGGTACATGAGAGACATGGGCATGGTAGACCTTAACTGAGGAGAGAGCTGCACATTTGGCTATAATGACATAAATGACATAGGCACATACCTAGGATATAGTGATACATGTAGCAACACTGACCCATATGACACATGTATAAGAGTAGGAGAGATTAACACATGTAATGACCCTAACCCATATGACATAGGTATAGGAGTAGGAGAGAGTAACACATCTGATGATCTTGGCCCAGTTGGCATAGGTGCAAGCTTATGTAGCTCATCTATAGGGGTTGGTATTAGGATTAAGATCTTGGATAACTTCTTTATAACATTTATTTTTAAGGGGTTAGACCAAGGCATATACAAGAAGTGTGTCTAGGCCATGAGATAGGCAGGATGGGGCCTAACCATAGAACTAGAGCATTGTATATGATTGTATTTATTGTATTAAAAAATCATGATATATATATATATATGGATCATTTTAGCATTCTGTATATTGTTTGTATGTGTTATCATTATGGTTGTGGTTGTTGATTATATGGATATATTTATTTTTGGCACATGAATTTATTTTTTGTTATTTATGCTATAGGAAATATATGAGGTGTGGTTTCTTTTCTATAATTATGTAGGACACATGCATGATTAAAAAGAAACAAGAGAAAAGGACTTGGTAAAATATAATCAATCAAAAATGTACTAAACACTATTTCAAGTTAAAAAATGTGTAATAACAAGAAAATTACTAAGCATAAAGAACTAAAGGGTGGTAAACAAGATGGTAAAAAGATTTTTTTAAAAAACCAAATGAAATATTGAACCAAACTAAAATAACTAAAATCACACTAAATCACGTTGGGAAGTATGGAAATAATGTAATAAAATAAAAGACATGTAAAAGGAACAAATTGTATAAAAAAATCAATTAAGTCATTAAATCATACTAAATCATGTTGTGAAGAATAAGAGAATTTGGAAAAACTTGGTCTTAAATTTATCATAGTAATTCAAGTTTGAAAGTATGAAAAAATCAATAGATGGTTGTATTCTTACACACACTCAAAAAATAAGAGGATAAAAGTGAAAGAGAAATGAAGTAATCATAAAACATACTAAATCATTCTAGGAATCATGTCAATGATGTGTAACTTCATGATTGATCACATCTTATCTCATATTTGACACATGTAATTTTGATTATGACTTGTATTATTGGAAAATTTTGTGAAGAAGGCCAGGTCTTATCCATGGTTTTACACTACAACTCATAAATGGAACACTAATGAGGTGGAATAAATGTGAAAATCTAGTAACAAAGGATGTGGGTGACAAAATAGTTAAATGGTGTTAATTTTTGAAGAATGTTGGGTCTTATCCATGGTCTTACAATGCAACCTAAAAATGGAATCTTAATGGGAGTGATCAATAAACAAAAAGTATTTCTCAAGAGGAAATATGAGGAATGTAGGGAGTGAAAAAGGGAATTTAAAAATCATAATTTAGGCATCTTATGAGAAGACCTTAGGAGACATGAGACATACTAAGGACATGAGAAGATACTAAGTGACTAGTGACCATCAATGTACAAAGGAAACCTATTCGTTGTAGACACTAAGATTTGTAGGAAAATAAGCATGATACTAAGATCAACTCATGAAGCTAGATTGGTATATAAAAATTAAAATGGACTTACATTCCTATTATTTGTTCCCCATTCCTTAATACCCTTTATAGAGTTGTTAGTCTACTATGAAGATTGGGTACTTACATGAGAAAGTAGGTAACACTAAAATATTTTTTTATTATCCTTTTCTTATCTACTAACCTACTACACCCCAATAGACATTGGCTCTATCATGAAGATAATTATGGAGTTTGAGCTTCAAATATAAAAATGAGATGTGCTTTGGATCATGTCTTTTAGTGTGATTTGAATTTTAAGATTTTTGAATGTTTTTTTCCTTTTGTATCATTGCCTTTTATTTAATGATTTGGCTTTTACATAGTTTTATGGCTTTTATGATTCCTCCTTAATATAGACTTGGAATGACCAATCATGAGAGATATAGTGATACACATGAATGAGTTGTATTCTTAATCTAAATGAAGCTAAGTAACTAAAGACAAGACTAACTAGGACACTTAGGCTTAACAATGAACCAACATGTTGTCTTAAGTATCAACCATGTATATGATTATTTTGTGAGAAAGGAATAAAGGCAAAAAAATATCCAAAGTAGACCAATGAAAGGAAAAATATAACAAGTTTAATTTTTTTCTAACTAATCACATGGTGATAGGGAATGGCTAAAGGGAACCAGGTTTGTGTAACCAAGTCATAATGAAAATTAGTTGTGAAAAATAGAGATAAGAAAGAAAACAATCATAAAGACACAAGAAGGGAATAAGAAATAAAATGTAATAAAAAGAGAAAGCAATGATAAATAAATACATCCATAGGAAAACATAAATTATAATATAAGCAATATAGAGTGTAAATATAAAGTCGCCATGTAAGATAAATAAGAATTTAACAAAATGTCAAATGATATAACAAATTGATAAAGATAAGAGGGGAGCACATGTACAATCCAAATTTAAATGTAAAATCACCATGAATGTTCTCATTAATACTGATAAATCTACCCACACACATGATTCAAAACATTAGATAGATCTCTATGAAGTTGGATGTGAATTGATGTTATAGTCTTGTCTAACTTTAATGAAAACTAGGAAAATACTTCTTTTCTAATCTCTTCAGTAGAAAAAGTAGGAGTGCTTGATGGATCATGCTAAGGAGGGAAATTAGGAAAGGTATGCATGGGATAGTATCTATGGGAGATGTATGAATCACATGTGGAGAAGGATCCATGGGTGAGGTAGTCACGGGTGGAGAATGATCCAAAAGTGAGGGAAGGTCCATAGGTGGAGTCATGTGTGGAGGCATAGAAGGTGATGAATGGACCATAGGAGGGGATAAAACCATAGGATGTGGAACCATGGGAGAATAAGGAGGAGCCTTATTATAGGAACATCCTCTAGGAGGAATGGTATAAGGTCCAAGAATATAAATAAGTTGATATTTAAGATATTATTCAAGGATGTTGTAATGATCAGTGTGATGGGTGCATTATTGGCACCACAAACAATACACCTCTCTATACATAGGCATATATTTAGGAATTACCTTTGGGAGAGGTATGGATTTGTCTAAGGATTGAGGAGAAGAAGAATGCAAAGTATCAATATATTGTTGCAATTTATGGTAATAGATGGATGAATGATTATATATGCCATAAAAACAATATAGATGCTTATTAATGGTCTTAGTAGAAAACCTCATAGGAGAAGGTGCAACAATAATGTAAGGAAATAGGGAAGGCTCATCAGCCCATTTGGTGGAAAATAGAGCCATCTAAGGTAAAGGAATCAAAACATCACCAAGGGAGGGTGGAGGTTGAGAAGGAATAAAATTAAGCTCAATGGAAGGAGTAATAGGATTAGAAGCAGGGATAGACTCAACAACAATAGAATCAAGAATAGGTTCAACTATAGTGGGAGAAAAAATGGGATAAAATATATAAGGAGTAAGAGTGGGCTCTAATGCAAGTTATATTAAGGGAGGGGAAATATATATATATATATATAAGGTTGAAATAATGTATCACACATCTCAGGGATAATCAAGTTATAGGGATTAGGGTACCTAGCAAAGTGGTATGGCCCAATCATAACATGATCAATGAGTATAATCCTATGAGGTTCCTTAGAAACTAGAGGCATAGACATCATCTCTACCCTAAAATAAAGAAGAAAAATAATAAAATTAGGAATTATAAATGAGGTAAAATGGGAAGATACATGAAAAGAATCAAATAAAAAATAATGATAATAGATAATCTCAGCATAATGGGCTTAAACAAGACCACCTGGAAATGAATCATATTAGGAGTTAACATAATAATAATCATGTGTGTAAAGGTCAATGATTCAAGTATGGATGACCTTATCATCTAAAAAAGTGTTTTGAATAGAATGTTGAGTCTTAGTCAAAATGACAAGAATTTCATCGCAAAGAGGTTTGTGAGAACGAGGTTGCAAGGAGGCTACAAGTTGTGAGATGAGATGAGGTGAGAGATCACAATTTTTAATGTTTAGGTTAATATCATCAAGATCATCATAACCTAAATATAATAGGTTAGTATGAATATTCCTAAAGATTATAGGATGCTCATTGTAGCCTAGAGTTGAATTAACATAAAAACTAAATCATTTAGACTCATGGAATGGAACACTGAACAAAGGTTCAAGAGTAAGAATCTAGAAGATACCAGAGTCTTGGAATTATTCCAAATTTCAAGGGTTATTGTCACCCTAAATCCTATAAATGGATCCATTGTGAGGTAATTTAATACATTGGCAAGTGGAAGAAGTAATTGCTCTCATATGGTGAGTCCATGGCTTACCAAGCAAGATGTTATAAGAGAGGAAAGTTAAATATCATCACCATCAAATGAATGGTGATAGGTGGTATAGTAATGGGAAACCACACATATCTTAATGGAGGCATTTACCTTTGATCATATCCTTGGCATGTGATTCATGTGTATTTGAGATTGCATTCAAAATATCCAAGGGTTTAGATAAAATCAAGAGAGGAAACATAGGTGCTAGAACCCTTATCAATTAAGGCATGCTTGACTTGGATGTCACTTATTTAAAAACTAATGAATAGAGGAGGATCATCCACATGAAGTATAATCTCATTAAGAATCATATAAGTGATATGGAATTTTAAAGAAAGAGAAGTGTCCATTATTTCATCAACATGGATGGACATCTCTTTACATTATTGTAATATGCTATCCTTGGATCTAGAAAAGGCTACTTCACGTCCTACTAGGGGAGGATGAGGGATGTTAATTTAAAACAATATTTGCATAATATATTTTATATGATGCAAAGAGGTCATCATAATCTTAAGAAAAAGAATTTGGGATGGGAGAATAGTGATCTCCATAATGAGATCCCACTCATCATAACCCATAAAAAGGTTATTAGAAATAGGTGAATTGTGATTAAGAAGGTCATCAAAAGGATAAACTAAAGTGATTTGGATTTTTTTTGATAAAAATGGAGAAGGTTTGGAACACGATTGTAAATTATGTTGTGAATATGAAGTGGTTCATTCAATTTAGATTTGAGAATTGGTAAAAGAAGTGTTAGTAGAAGCTTGATTATTATTGTTATTAGATGATGGAAGAATGGTAGAAATAGAATGGGAAGTTTTATCAAAGGAAGAATTTTGAATTGGATCATCAAAGGTTAAAAGGTCATCTTGCCCCAACTCATTTAAATAGTTAGAGAAGAATCCTAGATAACACAAAATGTTATAGATAATGGAGGAGTGTAGATAAGTTGGGAATCAATAAAAGAAACAACCCATCACATATTAGTCAACTATTGTCACCAAATATTGCACCTAGGAAAGGGTGTTCAAGCCTATTCTATATTTGGGAAACATGGGATAATTTCTAGGTATGTGGGTGTACCTATAGTGGAAGTGATCCTCTAGATATAAGGGATATCTCCCTGAATGTATCTTGAAGTGCTTTCACCTATTGTAATGTTTTCTTATGTGGAAAGAGTTATAATTTTCATGAATTAAAACTATTATAATGAGGTGATACACCAAGATTTTTTCCTCATGACCATCACATTTCATTCACTAATAAATAAAGCATATAGACTAGTCTCAAAGTCCTAAAGGATTCTAACATGAGTGTTTCAATATAGAGGTGAGATGTATGAAACAACAAAATATAAATAAATTAGAGGGAAAATTTCACCTCTAAGGATAATAATACACTTTAAAGGAGCCTAACAGACTTGAATACACTCTATATGACCTATTGCCTAACACACTTGACTACACTCTATATCACCTGTTAGAATGATATTTTCCTATAGAATACATGAAAGGACAAGGAAAAGCAAATGATAAAATCTCTAAACATAACCATTCATCACTTTTCACACTCAAAAAATATATTATTGAACCTAAAATCATATTTATATAATTATTTAAAGGTAAAATATGACATAAAACTAGTAGGGCTTTGCCATACCATGTGTGGTCTCTTTTGCAAAGGTCAAAATGGTAGCTACATATAGAATTTCAAAGAGAGAGGAGAAATAATGGAGTTAAAAGGTCAATAGAATGCATGTCCAATAGATAACCAACTAAATTATATGGGGCTACAATATAAAACAAACCATGAATTCTTCCCAAGACAAATGCCCATATAATCTATGACAAACTCTCTAAAATGGTGTAGAGACTCTTCAACTAACCTTTATCAAATTGACTTCATCATGGATCATCTCTCAAGCATTTGAAACTAAATTAGAGATAGTTGACACATATGTAATATCTAAGGGATGTTGAAACATGCTATGAAAATCATAATATGTGATCCTAATTGCTATCTATCTTCTAGACACTTGTATTCATCATGTGCAGTCATTCATTGATTTTTTAAACTTTGTTCTTCACATTTGGTAGTCACTATTCATATTTGATCTTTTTCTAAGTTTTCATGGTGGAATATGAGTCTAAATATCTTTATTTTATATATAATCCTTGATCCTACATATTTTACCATTTGGAATTCTATTGTCATGTTTCTCATTCAATTATAAACTATGCCTATTATTTTTTAGACATGTAGCTTCATCCTATCCATCTTGAACCCGACCAAATTTGCTCTATCAATATTATTTAGAGTATCTTTCATTTGACCTTAAATACTAGCCATTTATCATTGATCTTGGGTCTAAATATTATGATATCTATCAGCATTGCATTTAATATAATCTCCTTGACCTTTATCTCTTGCTCACATCGTTAGATCTGGATGTATGTTCAAATGCCAACCATTGGAGTTGTCACTATTTGAATTAAAATGGTTAACTTATGAGGCCCAAAATTGACATCTACATGTCCATATTTGATAATAACAAAAATGTATTTGATGTCTATATGACTGTCATAATTTAAACTCCAATGATTTTTTTCCATGGCTTAAATTTGATGTCCATGTACTTATGACTAATGTAGATGAGCCTATCATTTCCATCCATAAGCCTATCAAAATTTAAACCCCAATGGTTTATTTATTGAGATATATTTTTAAATCTTATTTTCCATCATTGAAATCCATGAAACTATCATTGACATCCATGATATGATCATAATTTGAACTCCAATGGTTTTTTGCCATGGCTTGATTTTGAAGTCTGCACAACCATCTTCATCTACTTTTTCAAATTTGAAGGCTTATATTTGGAAGAAAAAAACATCAAGGCACCAAATTTTTATGGGATGATATTGACCCTAATAAAAATATCTCCATGTGGTCATTGGGTTTTAGGATGCTTTATAATAAAACTTATAAAATACATAAGTAACCAACTTGTTTATTTCTATATGATGTCTTGATGATGGTCTAGATCACTTAGGCTTGTCCTTGAAATATTGTTTGATATTTGAAAGATCAAATGAAACTATTGAGGCTTATGTGAAGTCTTTCCATGATCCTAACTTATCAAACACCATGACAACCTACTACTTTCACATATGACTTTAAAATGACCTTTAAGACATCAAATGACACAAGGACTAAACTAGACTTACCAAGGTTAGAAACATATGGAATAACATTAAATCCACCCTATAACATTTTATAAGACCCATATACAAGTTTTTGACTATAGGGGGTTAACCCATTTTGACTTGTGGTCAAAATGGTCAACATCTTTGGTGATTTCCCAAGGGTGGTATGCTTATTATGCAATGAATAGTTACCTAATCTTATCCATTGTGATATGGAGTCAAATGTACACCAATTGACACAAAAATTTCCCTAAAATTACACACAAAATAATAGAAAATAACAATAATAAGACATAAATTAGAAACACACATGTGTTTAACTAGAAAACTTAGGGAACAAAACACATAACTAAAACAAAACACACACCTAATCTATTATTTACAAAACTAACCCTTAATACCTCAATAGTAAGGATTTAAATGTGTCCCATTAATATCAATAAGAAAATCCTCTCCATTAATCCTTGTTAATTAGAAATAATTTCTTTGATTACACTTGATGATGACATATGGTCCACTCTATAGGGTATCAAATTTTGTATGCCTCCCTAGTTTTGCTCTATCTTCATCCCATTTCAATACTATATCACCTTCTTGGAATGTTATTTAAGTTTAATTATTATCAAAATACCTCTTCATTATTACTTGGTGATGTTCCATGGGTTGATGAGACTTCTCTCTAGACTCTTGCAACTACATTAATTCTATCAATATCACCTCTATTGGAGTGTTTTCAAGCAACTCTAATTGATGTGCTAACTCTAAATTAGGAAAATATTGAGAAATATAAAACCTAGCCTCTCTTCCATAGGCAAGCACAAAATGATAATTCTTTATTGACCTCTTGGGAGTTATCCTATCAGCCCATAAGGTTGTATTCAATTTTTTTTACCAAGCCCTATAGTTATACTCTAAAGTTTTCTTGATGATTATAATTAGATACTTGTTAGTATATTCATCTAACCCATTATGTTGAGGGTAATAGATAGACAAATTACTCAATAATATCCCATTACTACTTGCCCAATTAGTTGTCTTATCACCCATAAAAGTTAGAGCATTGTCAAAAATAATAGTATAAGGAGTACCAAACCTTTTTATGATGCTCTTATAGAAATCCAAGATAGCATTCTCATTATCTTCCTTCAATGCTACTACCTCAACCCACCTTGTAAAATAGTTATTTTTTGTGAGTATCCATTTATGAAAAACACATTATGTAGAGTTTATCATACCAATGAAATCAAGACCCCATCACATTCAAGGTTGATCCACTTGGATAGGTTTCAAAGGAAGAGCTACAAAATTCTATTTTCTCATAAAGAAATCACATTGTGCACACCTTCTCACCCAATCATGATAGTCCTTGAAAAATCTAGGCCATTAATATATTACCCTCATGATCTTAGCAGTTGCGGTTCTTAGGGAGAAATGACCTCCTACTATTCCATCAAGAAACTTGTTAAGCAACACTCCAAATTGGTCATTGCCAATGCACCTCAATAATAAAAATCACACCATTTACAAGGAAAAAGGGAATATATTACAATATAAAATGTATCCTTTGGGATCTACTCATATCATTAGGATACTCACCATTTTGAATAAATATGATCACAACTATTATCCAACTCTGTATATGTAAGGAACCAGCTGGTTGGGATAAATCGTGATTGACTACAGCCTCTTATTTTTACTCATGAAGATCTAAATATAGGTATTCACAAAGGCATTTAACCCTCATCAAAATTTTCACCTTGATATCAACATCATATTCCATTACCTTAATGATCCACTCTGCCCTCTTCTTACTAAAGTATTTGCTCAAAAGAAACTCCTTGGTACTAAGATGAGAAGCCATAACATGAATTTTATTATTTGAAACCATATACCTAAACTTATCTAGTACTTTTATAATAACAAGGACTTTTTTCTCCACAAACATGAACTTGAATTTATAATGTTCTAAAGCTTGACTAAAGAATGCAACTGGCTATTCCACACCCTCATCATTATTTTGTATTAACATGGATGAGATAATATCAAGGTTATAAAATGAATACAACATGAATTCTTTGTCAAAATCAGGGTTCACAAGAGTAGGATATTGTGAAATTTCCTTCTTAATGTCCTCAAAATTGTTATTTCTTTCATTAGTCCAAGAAAAGCCTTGATTCTTTCTAAGCATGGTTATGATAGGTTTCACCAAAGATGCAAAACTAGGTATGAATTTCCTTACAAAATTTATCTTACCTAATAAAATTTGGAGACCTTTATTATGTAAGGGAGATTCTAGGCCTAAAATATTCTCTATCATTCTAGGATCAATAGCTAATCCATCTTTAAAAATAATGTGTTTTAAGAGCTTACCTTCATGGATAACAATGATGAATTTTTTTGGATTAAGAGATATTCCATACTACTTAAATATTTCAAAAACTTATCTTAGGTGTTGCACATGTTCATTAACATCTATAGAAAACACTATTATATAATCTAGATAAACTAACAACATCTTATTGATCAAACATTTGAAGGCCATGTCCATTGCTCTTTGAAAGGTAGCACCAACATTGACAAACCAAATGGCATCTTTCTATAAGCAAAAATCCCACATTTAGTAGTGAATGTTGTCTTAAAATAATCATCTTCATTCACTAGAATCTGATTATAACTTGAATATTTATCTAAGAGAGAAATGTTGAGAACATAAAACCACATGCAAAATCTACTCCAATGAAGGTAGAGGATAGTTATCTTTGAGTGACACACTATTAAGATATCTGAATTCTACATAAAGTCTTATCTCCCCATTATTATTTCTAATAGGAAAAATGTTAGCTACCCATGTTTAATGCTTGATATGGAATATTATTTCATATTCAATAAGTTTACTAAGCTCTAACCTAGTCAGTTGTTTAACCTTGGGATTGATGGGTCTTTATTTCTATCTAATCAATTTAACTGCAAGTTATAACTCAATGGTATGGTGTGCTATTATAGGATCAAATCATTTTATATATTTATATTCCCAAACAAATATTTCATGAAACTCTTTACACAACTTAATGAATGATTAATTTTCTAATGTAGAACATACCTTGCCTAGTTTGAGGATTCTATGTTTGAAGATCAAGACTCTTTAATAATTCTCCTCTTTTATAGAAATAATCACTTTATCCTTATTTTTATCATTATCATTGAAGATAATTTCTAAGGTCACCAGACCCTTAGGTATCTAATTTGTCCTTAGCTACACAATCTGATCACCAAACTATTCTTAGAGTCTCCTTTGATTCCTTGAAGACAACTTAGCCTCATTTTGTAAGAATCACATAATGTGTTTGTCACTATAAAATAAAATACAAGACATTTCATTATTTGGTATAGAAGGTATAATAATGAAATTAATGTGATATTTCTTCCCCTCTTCTTTTATGGTAGTTAGCGTATCAAATTGAGCTCCTATGATAGTTATTTTATCAATATGATTATTCTGCTCTCTTGGGACTGATTATATGTTGAGTGCATTGAATTCTTCAATTAAATCCCATACCCTATGATTATATTACTTAAGAAAAGGGTTTTTGGTAGAAACCACATTATGAACTTGGTGAACAACCAATTCACTATCTCTATATACTTTTAAGTTTTTGATTCCTTTTCTCCTTGCCCATTGAAGGCCACAAATCAACCCTTCATACTTAGGCACATTATAGGTACAAATTAAATGGAATATATATGAAGCATAATTTTTTTTATATGTGGAGACAAACATAACACTAGATCTTGCACCAACTCTACTTCTTGAACCATCAGAAAACATCTTCCACATATCATCATCTTCACCTTCTTTCGTAAGTAGAGGTGTTGGCATTCCTTCTTCATGTATATAATATACTCCTAGATTAGTTTCCTCCAAAAATGCATAAGGATCATGATCATAAGTATTGGTAACATATTCATAAATAAAAAAATTATAAATTTCTTCAATCTTGGAAGAATTACCATCATCTACAATAGAATCCTTCTCTTCATGAATAACACAATGTAAATTAGAACTTGTCTCAATGTAGGTCTCAATATAAATTTTTAAGAGGTTGAGTCATTAAGGTCACTTTGGTTCCATATATTTTTTAAAATCTAAGAAATACAAATTATCTAAGAGATAACCACCTATATTGGCTATAAAGTCCCTTAATAGGCAAATTACAAAGAGAGCTAGGGGGTCAACAATAACTATGTCTTGAAGGATAGGAAAAATAGGACAATAATGCAATAAAACCTTCAAATTTTTTATAAATAATATCATATTATTAGGTGTACCATATATTTTGAGGACTTACTTGCTATGAGTCTCATATTTTAGGCCCAACTTATCATCTACCACTTTGGACATCACTGAAGTAGAAGCTCCACTATCAACTATGCAGTTATGGACCAGTTTGTCACCCACTATGAGAGTGAGATAAAATGGTGGAGGATTATCACCCCTATTGTATGGTTAAAAAATAGTTTTAGGATAATTTTCAAGGACAACATGAATATTAATTTGATTTAAAGGAGGGACACTAGTAGAAATAGTAGATAATTATTTTTGTAGGAGCTCTTTTTGACCAAGCATATAAAGAACATCCCAAAGGGAAATAGATGTTTTAGTACTATTTAATGAATTAAAAATGTTTAAATAATCCATACCTAATTTATCTTTTATTATTTGAGGCAAGTGTGTGCTTCAAACATAATGAGTTGGAGTGTCTTAAATAGTACTTCTATTTTGATTTGGAAAAATGTGCAGAGGTATTTGAGGTTACCACACCTATAACCATACCTTGTTGATTTTTATGAGGGATGAATGAGCCTATAGTAAAATTAATATCACCACTTAAATCATTTCCCTTTTATTTAGTGTTGTCTACAATTGAGGTTCCTTGATTAATCATAAAAGTGTCCTTAAGTAAGAAGCTAGTGAAGATCTCTCCTTGAGGTTATCCACCTTGACTTATCCACATCATGACTTCATCCTAAGTTAATAAGAGAGGAGTGAATCCTCCTTGATAAAAAATATATTGTTATCCACCTTCAACAACATCTATGAATTTGCCTTGCAAAGGATTTTCAACTTACACCAAGGTGTTGTGAACTAGTACCATCTCTCTTGTATTGGTGGTGAAGTTGGGGTTATGCACATTAGTAGGCCTATTGAAATTTGGCTACCCTTGACCCTTTAATATCCAAAATTGATGACCATATCTATTATAAGAGAGTTAAGGATTATTATAGGCACTATTTTATATATTTCCTTATCTATTTTGAGCCTATAAGGCTATGAACTTTGCTTTTCAATCAATATTATTTTCTGTCTACTTAGACTTGATGTTAGCATTGGGAATTTGGGCCACATCTAGAGTATTATCAAAATTATGAGACAATAGAGGCATAAAAACCTTAGGAGGAAATATTCCATCTTATATGAGACCATTCTAAAATTTTATAGTAATATCATATTCTTCGAGAAGAGTGGAACCCCCTATGGATTAAAGCATGATAGTAATTTTAGTACCAATGGCTCTTAAGTAGGTAGGGAACACAAACTTAGGAGGGGGCCTCATAAGATGAGGAAATATATTAAAATTCTTCTGAAACCTATCATTGAAATCATGAATTATTTCTTTAGGGCCTCTTTTGATCATATTAAGATGATGTATGAGAGAAGCATGATCACTTTTGTTTCCAAATATTAAGGTCAGGATCACTCCAAACTCATCCCATGATGTGATGCATCCACTGTATAGAGTCATATAATAATGAGACTTCCTTCTAAGGGACATGATAGGGATTCTAATGGAAATGTTATCTTTAGTGATGTTATGAAAGCTACAAAAGATGGATACATCTTGAATGTGTTCACTAGGTGTAACATGACTTTCACCATTGAATAGGGGCACACCTATCATAACATTAGGAGGTATGGAATCATATAATTAAAGATGAATTGTATTTTCAATATTAAAGGCAAGGAAGGCATGAGCTCTAGCATATCTACTTCAAACTCTTCAAATCCTCATTTTCTTTAATATCTTCAACCTCTTCCTCTCTAGCAAAATATATTGGTTCTCCAAAGGGTAGATTAGGCTGAAGATATTAAACTTCCAAGGGATGTTTAGGATGAATAGGTATATTAATGGGTTTTATAACTCTATTATAGGATGACCTAGTGAGAACCATGAACTATGAGATCAATTTTATAATAGGACAATGGTCTTGGACTAGATCTTATGTTGATGGAATTGCTAAATGCTGAGTAACACACTAATTTACAACTAATGTTGTCAATACCAACATTCACCTTGACAAGTTATTTTGAATATAATGGTCCCATAAAGAATTAAAAAAAAATTTAACTAAATATTTAACCATATAATAAGTTGTTAAAGACTCTTATATATTTTGGAAACATGGGAACAATTCTAGGTATGTGGGTGTAGCTATAGAAGAAGTGAGCCTCTAGATTTAAGGGCTATCTCCTTGAATATATCTTGAAGTGATTTCACCTATGTCAATGCTTCATTATGGGGAAAAGGGTTATAATTTTCATTAATTAAAAATATTATAATGGGGTGATACACTAATATTCTTTCCACATGACCATCACATTTAATTTACTATGAAATAAAACATATAGACTAGTCTCAAAGTCCTAAAAGATTCTAACATGAGTGTTTCACTATAGAGGTAAGATGTATGAATAAACACAAGTAAAATGAAATAGAGGGAAAATTTCACACTCCAAGGACACTCATATAATTTAAATAATCCTAACACACTTGAATACACTCTATATGACTTGTTAGAATGATATTTTCCTATAGAAGACATGAAAGGACAAGGAAAAGCAAAGGATAAAATCACTGAACTTAACCTTTCATCACTTTGATCACTTGAAAAAGATAATATTGAACCTAAAACAATATTTATTGAATTATTATAAGGAAAAATATGACATAAAATTAGTAGGGCTTCACTATACTGGGTGTGGTCTCTTTTACAAAGGCTAAAATGATAGCTACTTATAGAATTTTAGAGAGAGGAAAAAGATTGAAATTCAAAGGTCACTAGAACACATGTCCAATAAATAAAAAATTACATTATAGGGTAATATATTATGAAACAAACCATGGTAAATTCCCAAGACAAATATACATATAAACCATGACCAACTCTCCAAAATAGTGTAGAGACTTTTCAGCTAACCTTTCTTAAACTACCTTCATCATGGATCATCTCTCAAGCATTTGAAACTGAAATGGAGAGAGTTGGCACATATTTAATATCTAAAGGAGGTTGAAACATGTTATTAAAATCATAATATGTTTTCCTATCTACTGTATATATTTTTGACACCTGTATTCATCATCTATAGTCATTCATTGCTTTCCTAGACTTCGTTCTTTACATTTGGTAGTCACTATTCATCTCAGGTCTTCAATTGAGATTTCATGGTGGCATATGAGTCTAAATATCTTAATTTTATAAAAAAAATACTAAATATTACATAGTATCCCATATTTCATTCTCTTACCATATTTCTCATTCCATTATAAATAGTGCCTATTGTCATTTGGACATGTAGCCTCATCTTGTCCATCTGGAACCTGATCAAATTTTCTCTATCAATCTTGTTTGGAGTATCTTTGCTTTGAAATTTAATGATGTATATTTATCATTGATATAGGGTCATAATATTATTAAATTTTGTGGTATTTAATTTATTCTAATATCCTTAGCCTTTAAATCTCACTCACACTATTGGATATGAATGTATGTTAGAACACCAACCATTAGATCTACCCCTATTTAAATTCAAACAATTAATTACCAAGGCCCAAAATTGAAATATGCATGCATGTATTTGATTTTATCACGAATGTGTTCGACATATACATGACCATCATAATTTAAACCCCAATTATTTTTTGGTATGGCTTAAATTTGACATCCACATGCCTGTCATTAATGTTGATAAGCCTATTATTGACATTCATAATCCCAAAAAAATTTAAACCCTAGTGTTTTATTTTCCAAGATTTATTTTTAAATTTTAATTCATATCATTAAAATCCATGAGACCATAATTTATGTCTATGAGACCATCATAATTAATTCCAATGGTTTTTTATCATGGCTTGATTTTGAAGTCTGCATGATCATCTTCATCTACTTGTTAAAATTTGAAGGATTATATATGGAAGTAAAAAAACATGAAGGAACCAAATTTACAAATGATTATATTGACCCTAAGAGAAACATTTCCATGTGGTCCTTTGGTTTTAGGATGATTTCTAAGCAAACTTATAAAATACACAAGTAAAGAAGCTATTCATTTATGTAGGATGTCTTAATGATAGTTTGGTTTACTTAAGCTTGTGCTTAAACTATTGATTGATATTTGAAATCTTGAATGAACTTCTTGAGGCCTATTTGAACTCTTTCCATGTTATTAACTTCCCTAACATTGTAAAAGCTTGTTACTTTCATATATGAATTTAAAATGACCCTTAAGACATTTTATGATATAAGGACTAAACTAAACTATGACCAAGGATAGAAACATATGGAATAAAATTAAATTCACCATATAAAATTATATATGACCGCTATAAAAAGTTTTTTACTATAAGGGGTTTGACCCATTTAGACTTCTGGTCAAAATGGTCAACATTAACCATGTTCTTTTTAGAAGTGGGGTCAACAAGTTTTTTTACATTATTGGTGGAAGGGGTGGGATTATCTTGGATATCTTTATTAGGTTGATGATTAGGAAGAGGTTATTTATATATGGCCAAATGAGCATTAGCTTGAATTAAGGCTTGATATTTAGTATGTGATTTGCGAGCCTTAAAATTAATGTCATAGGTTTGTTGATGCTTTCGAATGATAGAATCATGATTAAAATTAAGACCAACAAGAAAATTGATAGATAAATTATTTAGATGCCTATATGTATCATGATAATGAACCCAACTAGTGTGAAACAAACAAAACTTTTCAGGATCATATTAGAATTTCATAGGTTGAGTAGGATTAAGTTCTCATGGTAGAGGCCAAGGTAAATGTTTAAGTAATTTAACTAAGTATAAGGGTTTGTGAATGTTGAATTTATTAGGTGAAGATAAATGAGGATTGACATATTATTTATAATGGGGAGTTTGTTTTGAATATTGGTTAGGAATGACAACTTGAATGATGTCATAAGAGTTTATGACAACATCATTAATAACATTATGATTTTTTTTCTTGAGTAAGAGATGAGGACCCACAAAAGGTTGGGGTAGCTCAAATTTATACATAAGTAAATATTGACATTTGGATTGGCCAATAGCCTTCTATAAAGTATGTGGAGAGAGAGTGTGGACCTGATATTGTCACTTAGGAAAAATATCATTAGTGAAGAGAAGGAAAATGTTATCATCAGCCATTTTATGTTCGCACTTGTTTGACAAAGTTTTCCACCTTTAAAAAAAATCTTGGGTGGTTTCATTTTCAATTTTTTTACAATTTATGAAGTGGGCCAAAGTCTTTTCAAGAAGATCACTAGTTTAGAATTATTGAACTAAAGCATTCACTAAATTCTTCAAACTAGCAATATAATGATTTCTTAATTTTTTTTACCAATATAAAGCATCAATTATGAGGATTTTGGCTAGGATATTAGTAGTGGAAAAGGTGTTTAATTTGACCCAATCCTTGTAAATATTTCCAAATGTTTTAAGATTAAGGGTAAGATCTGTTGATCCATTATATGAAAGTCTAAGGGTGATACCTCTTATATCAATATTAGCAATTTGAGTGGTAAGAGGCTCATTTTAAATATGTTTAATGGTTTTGTTGAAAAAATGAGGTTGAGGATTAAAATTTCCTTGGAAATATTGAAGATGAGGGGGAACATTTTGATTATGCATGCCCCAAGTCATTGGTTGAGGATGAGTTTGAAGATACAGAAGGTGATTTTGGATTCTCATTATTTGATTGATGTTATGATCTTGAAAATAATTAATTTGATTGACTATTTGTAACAAGATTTGGTGGGTTTTATCAGCATTATTATCATTATTTGAATCATTATATTTGGTATTAGTGTCTTGGGTACCACTATTGGAATTGATAAGAGCTTGAGAGTAACTATGATAATGAGAGGCACTAGTGGCAAAATTTACTTATGAACAAAAATATGGATTACTAAATGGATGAGAAGATGAAGCAGTAGAAGCATGGCTACCTTGGGTAGAAAATTATTCACTAGTAGAAGTATTAAGGATAGAGGATCTTATAAAAGGCCCACTAGATGTAGAACCTACCATGTTAGTGGAGATACTAAGAATGGAGGTAGAAGAAGTTAAAGAATAAGAGGTCATGGTATAAGAAGGGGTTATAATCAAGGGAAGAGGCTGAGAGTCAAAGAAAGTAGGACCCCTAAATCCATTTGAGAATGTGGGATTCGGTAAATGAGGCTCTTCAAATTGACCACTAATCATGAGATGGTAAATGGCAGAGGGATATTTTCCTTGATGTTGAGGAAATTTTGAGATAAAAAAGATAATTATAGGGGTATACTCTAATTTAGGTTGGTATTTTATGGATAAGAGAGGATTATGTTGTGAAGAGGTATTAAGAGGGGTCCCATAGTTTGTTGTGCGAGTGGTTATGTGAACATTACTCTCATCTAAGAAGGGAGCCTTACTCTACATATGGGAGACCCTATGAGGATTGGTAAAAGTCATCATGTTTATTGAATCAAACTCAATGTTTACTTTAAAAAAAATCATGATGAAGGAAAAGGACTAAAAACTAGGTAAGAGAAATACAAAATCAAGGAAACAAGAAGTGATAAAATAGTACAGGATGACAGGTCAACCTAGCATAGAAAGTGGGGCCTATAAATAATATAGGGTCAATTGGGTTCATCTAGTATAGTAAACAAAGGCTAAAAAAGTGTTCAAGGTTGATTGGGTTGATCCAATATAGTAAACAAGGAAAATTAGATAGCCTATAACAAATTATGTTCATTGAAACAACTATCTATTAAGATAAATAATTTTTTAAGTATTTTGAAAAGTAAGAACTGAAGGGAAAAAATAATCAATTAGATCAATTAGGGTGATCTAATTGAGGAACACAAAACAAAACTTTACACCAATGACGGCTAATGCAAGATTTTACAATATAAAATACAATTGAGCAAAGAGCAAGCAATCAACTTGAAAAGTAAAAGCTAGCTAGACGGTCAATCTAAATGTTACTAGATTATCATAATATAATTTTAAATGTGATGGGAAGTTGGTTGTAAGCAAGGAACTAGAAAGTAATCTAAGGATAGTTTCAAGACATTTGGGTTGGAAGGGATCTATATTGGTAATGGTAAAGGCTTGGTATTTTGGCCTACCTACTCATTTCACATACCACAACAATAAGGGTGTTAGGTGCTTAGCTAGAATATGCCATTAACCACATATTTATACTTGGATAGAAAACCAAGTTGGCTTCCCCCTTGGTGATGAAATATAAGTAGGTAGGCCTTGGGTAGATAATTGTTAAAGTGCTTGTTTAAGATTTTATGATTTAGTTGTGTGTGCATAAAATAGAAAATAGTGAAACTAAATGGTAAATTAAAAACCACCTAATTAGACTATGTGATCTATTCTAAGCATGTAAACAATAAAAAATGAAAGTGTTAGATAATTAATAGCATATAAAGGTTAATTATAACTTTTAAACATGGTACATTGTCAATGGAGTTGATAGTATATAATATTACCTATGTATTATGGAATCAAAGGTATAAAAATGAATAGGGTTGACATAGTCAACTCAGCTATCCAGACAACATAGAATAGAAAACTTGGTCGATAGGGTTGATCCAGTTGACTATACATAGGTAGTTTTGAAGAATACAAACTGTGAAATGGAAGACTATAAGGAAAGAAATAAAGGATATAAATGAGCCTTGATGAGTCTAAAGATGTATAAAAATGAGATTATTGTCAAAGAACCTTAATAAATTATTGAAAATCTTATTAACAGGGTTGATTGGGTCGATCTAGCTTTGTAGAAGCCTATTATTAAGTGACTAAAATGTATAAGGTTAACTAGGTTGACCTAGTAGTTTGGATTGGATGTTTTAAAGTCTAAAAAACTATACTAGGTCAATTGAGTCAATCTAGTAACTTGTACCTAAAAAATAGCTTGCACAAAAAGCATAGAGTCATTTAGATACCACTGTGTGTCAAACCTATGCACATAATTTAGAACTGTGTCAATGTAGTCGACCCAGTATGATAAATATATGATAAAAATAATGAAAAATAAGTGAATAAATATTTCAAGGTTTATTTCACATCAGGTTCACCAAAATGTATTCAATCACAAATTTATCATGTCTATAAATCAATCCTAACTCAAAGAATATAGAGCATAGCTACACTTCTGATTGGGAATACATTTGTTAATCAAGATAATGACTAATATGGGGATATACTAGACCCAATTAGGGGATTATTTATCATAGTATACCATGCTAAGGATGGTACTAAAGCCTCTATTCTAATATAATCATGAAATAATCCTAAAGCAGTCCTAGGTTTTGATATTTCACCTAATCTAATAATAAGTAAAGTAAATCTAATATACTAATCACCAAATCTTGTGGCACAAAGTGGGAGTTAAAAATAAAATAACTAAACATAAATAGAAGATATATACTCATGTCTTATATACATAATTATAATACATCGAATAGAAGCACAGATGCATTATCTATCTACTCTTACAAAGGATAAATAAAGTTAAGAATACCTACCTTTGAAGATAAACCCACTGAGCCTCAATCTCTCCCCTAGCCAAAGTGATTCATAAGAAGTTGTTATGGTATGTAAGGATGACAAATATAATTCTGCTCTTGGCTACACAACCTATCGATGAATTTAAAAGACTTTTCCATAAGACAAGATCAATATCTCCAAAGAAAGTATGGAACCCTAAGATTTAATTCTTAAGTAGAATGGTTAATAATTAGATGTTCATTCATTCTTACTTATTATCTCACTTCTCATTGATAATTGATTGAAATGAAACTGTATATATAGGTGGATAACTCCTTAAACCCTTTCATAAATGTCAATTGATAAGGTCAACATATTTGACCTAGTATGATTCTGGACAATAATTTAGTAGCTCATGATCTAGGTTAGCCAAAGCTCAACTAGCTCCTAAGTGAAAAATACCCCAAAACTATATACAATCAACCTATTCGACTCAATATAGCTGACCGACACAAAGGGATTTATGTTAGGAATAGGGCGATAAAATTTAGAAAATTATTAGAATTGGTACAATAGAGTAGATTAAGCTTAGGTTATATGGTTTTAGGAGACAAGTGTGTAGATAATAGGTGGAAAAAGGACAACAATCCTGTGAAGCACCAATGGTCTACCCACATCTTTCCCAATGCACCCCTTAAGGCATGCACTAAAAGATATTAAGACTTGATGGGTTCCTACAAGAAATATAAATTATCATTAATTGATAATAGTTTGAAAAGATTAGGTGTATACACATTCATTTTGCCATTTATGAGTGAGAAAAAGAGATAAATAATATATTGCACATACTATCCACCATTACACTTAAGGAGTATAGCTTAGGGTTTCAATACTTTATTTGTAAATATAGATCTTGTCTTTTGGATAAGTCTTTCATTTTCATAGATAAGTTGTGTATCCTATAGATGACTTGTCCTTGTTATCATTACATACCACAACAACCTCTTTCAAATCGCCTTGGCCAAGGGGGATATTGAGGCTCGACATGTTTATATTAAAAGGTAAGCATTCATAACTTTGTTCCTCTTTTATAAAAATAGATATATTTGCATTTTTACTTCTCTCCCATGTATTAATATTTCATATACATTGTTGTGAGTATATATATTCTATGCATGTTTAATTTTTATGTTTATTACACCCACTTTATGCCACAAGCTTTGGTGAGCTCTAGATTAGATTTTACTTTCCTTGTCATTTAATTTTATGAAAATGAAAACATAGGACCTAGCTAAGGTTATTACATAGTCTTGATTGACTAGAGGCTTTGAAACCCTCTCTAGTGATGTTATTATGGTAAGAGATCCCTTGCTAGGTTTAGTATATCCATCTTAGTCATGACCTTGAATATATAGTGTATTAACAATTGAAAGTGTAAGTAGGATTTATCTTCTCCAAGTTAGGATTGTTTAATAGATCATTTGCATTTCCCTTTGTATAAAAGGTTTAGGGTTAGATCCAAATATATAAACACATCTTTTTTTCCATTTTAGAGAGATATAGAGTTAATCATTTATTTACACATCTGCTTATCCACCATTCTACTTAAAGATCCATTACTTAGAGTTTTAATACTAAACATGGAAATATGAATCATGTCATGTGAGAGAAGTATTTTAATTACATAATAAAAGTCATGTATGCTAGAGCTAACCTATATTTGTTATCCTTACAAACCACAATAACCTCTTATGAAGCACTTTGGTCAAGGGAGAAATTGAGGCTCAATGGGTTCATCTTCAAAGGTAAATATTCATAACTCTTTCTTCTCTTTATTAAAGTAGACAAATTTGAATTTGTTAACTTATGAATATGTTTCTCCCTCCATGCATAAATATTAACTATAAATTGACTTTAGTAGAGTTCTTTTATGCATGTTTACTTTTATGTTTATTGCCCCCATTTATGTCACATGCCTTGGTGAACACTAGGTTAAATTTTAAATTTACTTTTTCATTTACTTGATATAAGAAAACATAGGACCTAGCTAGGGTTGGTATGTGTTATTGCTTGACTAGAGGCTTTGGAACCCTCTATATTAATACTAGGTGTTAAGAGACCCTTTAGTTGGGTCTAGAAGATCCATATTGGTCATGATCCTGATTATCTAAATGCATGAACAAGCAGAAGGTATAGTGTGATATTTATTCTCCAAGTTAGGATTGATTTGTATATCAACTTTACTTTCCCTTGTTTGTAGTTATCTCCTATATTGATTATGCCAAATGGCATATTTTAATATGTATAAGTTCCCCACTTGGTGGTGAAGACAGTCTTCATCCTATCTTTTGCCTCTATTAATGCTTGGTTATAGCCTAAAAATCCATCCAATAAGGAAATCATCTTGGACCCACTAACCATCTAAATTACCTTTTCTAGGTAGTTTAAAGCTTAGATATCCCTTTTTAATGCACTATTAAAGTTTCTAAATCAACATAAATCCTAATTTATCTATTTTTTTATTGCTACAAGATAAGCCACCAAGGTCAAATGTCTAAATGGGAAAATAATAATGTCATCTGGTAGCTTTTGTACCTATGTTTGAATGAGAGGTTCAAAAATTAGATTAATTGGTCTTTGTATTTGCTTTAAAGGCTTATGATCTAGATTTAATGTAATAGTAGGTGTGATGACCCTAGGATTAAATACTTCCAAGTCTTCATATGTCTAAGGGATCATGTCCTTATACTCTATTAGCAAATTCATCAATTTTTATTTATCACTTTTAATGTATCTTAGTAAGATATTCACATACTAAGGATGTTATTTAGTACCCCGAATTCTCTTTGACAAAATTTGACTCAGTTACTTTAGGATAATTTTACTTTTTGGTTTGTGGATCTACATCAAAAACTTACTGTAGGGAAACCATCCCTAGAGGGATGCAATTTTACTTTAGTTGTAAGACACCATCCTCTCATAGGTATTCAATCTAGATGGGATGAACATCGTTCTCATCTATTAGCTAAGATTTAAAGGCCCCATAACTATTCATGAATTACACAAACTTATGACCATCTTTAAACACCTTAAAATTGTCCACATTATCTGGGATAAAATGAAATAGAACTAGCTCTACAAAGAATTTCCACATCTTAGATACTTGGAGTGGTATCAAATTAGTAGCTAAAGATATTAGATAATTTTTCATCTAATTTAGTTCTCTTGGTATGGATCTGATGTCTAATCATTCAAATTACTCAATTAGGTCCCATGATTGATGTTTATACTTATTTAAGTAAGTGAGCTTATAATGGTACTTTTCTATATCTAGATAACAACCATTTTTAAGTCACTAAAGACTTGTAATTAATTGACATTGTGATATAGTGTAAATTAAATACCAATGATTAGATCTTCATACTCATCTCTATTATTTGTGTAAGGAAATTGAAACTTATAGGTAGTTAGGTATTGCTTACCATCTAGGTCTGTTAAGGTTATGACAACACTAGAACCTTAGTTTGATCTATCTCCATCAAAATTAAGAGTCCATAGCTAATAAGGACCTTCAAATTATTATTCATGAAGCTCCTACTTGGTAGTAAATATGTATACTCCCACATATGTATATTTAAATTTAACATTATCATTATTTACATTATACTCAGTAATCAAATACCTCATCTTTGGTTCTCTTTCCACCCAAATATAACTGGTTACTCCTTTCTAAGATAGCCATGTGTTAAAAATTGATGGCCATGTAAATAATCAGTGTCATGGACCAATCTCAACTCAACAACATGTTTTAATATTTTTTAATGTCAACAACTAAAATATTTTTATACATGTGGCTCTAATGCTAGTTGGATGTGCACATTTGTTAATTCTCCAACACATGGGATGTAAGACTTATCTAATATATAACCACCCTCTTTGACTTGTCTAAGGTCAAACCCAACTTCTTTAACATGGTTTTTATCATCACATTAGTTGAAGCACCTAAGTCAACCAAAAAATTATGTACATTATCTTCTAACATTCAAACCATTAGCATAAATGGTGGTAATTCAACTTTATCTTTAAATATCATTACATTTTCATGTGAATCTTTAGAATTGTCTGATGTAGATGATTTATCTATCAAGGCTTGAATAATAACTACCTTTGTTCAGCTATCTAAGCTAGTTCATGTATGGTGATATTGGCCTTAATCTTCTTCATGTCCTCAACAATGTTGTACCCAACTCTACTTTCTAGCTCTACCCTCTACAACTACTCATTGCTCCTAAGGGAGGTTAATTATTATTGGCCTAAGAATTTTAACGAGTATTAAAATTATTATATGAAGGAATTTAATTAGTAATAAGATGCTTGATCCTTAGATTGTAATTATTCATCCAAAACTATTAGAATGTATGGATCTCATCTGTATTGCCCTCTGGTTTATTCTCATCTTTTATTGGGAATAAAAAATCATAGGTATAAAATACCATTATTATACTAGAGTGTCCTATATAAACATAGGAATATGGTTCCATTTTATGTGCATAACCTTCTTTCATGTCCATCTCCTTCAGAAAGATTCTGAAAGTAGTGCAAAACTCTATGTAGCTCATTATGTTGTGTTACATTGTGAACTCAACACCAATTAGGAACAACTAGTTCCATGATATTTATTTTTATCACCTTGTTGGGTGGTTATTATTATATATTATTTACATGCCTATTTAAAGACCTATTATGCCTTTGGAATCCAAATCGTTGATTGGTATTCTATCATATAGTGTTACCCATGTGTTTTTACATGTTTAAGAAATCATTACTTAATTTTTTTACCATCCTCTAAATAGATTCCAAATCTATTTTTTTGGAATCATAATTAGTGTCCTATGTAGTATTAGTATTGACAAATATCAAGGACTATTTCTAGTTTTACTAGTTAAGTGTAAATTTTTTTAGGAAGTTGAAATGTTGATTGGGTGGAGCAAGGGTTAGAGGCAATTGGTTATACACCCAATTCTGGTTTTGGGTCATAATATTCTAATTTTTAGTTATAAATAGATTGAAAGAAATAAAAATAGGACCAATACTTAGTGAGGCCAATAATTGTAAATATGGGTTTAATTATTTATAAATATTAGTAGCTTCATTATAAGCCAAAGATAATGAATCAATACCAACAACTCTACATATAAATATAGTAGTCATAGAATCCAAGGTGTCCTTGTACATATCAAGGGTCAATGCCTTATTAGGTTTGTAGGTAGTCTCAATTATATTATATATTTTATATAATGTAGCATTGAAGGCTTAGACCGGTTCATTTAGTTCCCTTCTCATGATTGCAAAGTGTTGACAAATAATACTCACACTAGTGACCTAACCAAATTGTGCCAAAAAGGTGTTTTGACATTCTTCCCAAGAGGTGATTAAAACTTCTAGGACATTAAAAAAATAATCATAGGTTGTATATTTAAATGTGAATGGGAATATTCTACATGCCAATATTTTTGGGTTACATTCAATATCCGTAAAGAAATTTTAAAGGCCTTGATATGTTCTTTAGTAGTCCTTCCTCCTGAGGGAGAAAAGAAAGGAAGATATTTCTTAAGGTTTCTAGGTAGGTCATGGATAGCCCCATTGATGTTGATGGTAGAGCCACTCAGCTAGGTTGGAGCCTAAGTTGAAGGTAGGGTTTGGGCCATTGAGAGTAATTTAAAATGGGGGTATCTTCCTAGAGATAATGATTGAGCTTTGTGTTTTATCCTAACTACAATTTTAGACCTAACATTTCTATGTATTTCCAAATGTGGGAATATCAAGTTAGTGTTTGAGGTTGAATGTGTTAATATTTTGAGTGCCTCCAAACCAAGTCAATTGACTCTTTTCAAATAGAATAGAGGAGGATGCATATGAATTCCTTATTTTTCTAATTAAATGTGTTTTTCATGTGGGTTTTATGCACACCCTAGAAACATTACAAGGTATCCTCTAATGTTTCAGGATCTATGATAAAATTCACTACAAGGCATGAGTTACAGGGTATTTAGTTTTGTAAACAACCTTCTGGTGGAATATTAATGAGAAAATTTTTACCACATATGGGTTGGATATTGATGAATCTAAACCTAATTTAGATGAGTGGATGGCTAGTGATAGATCTAACCTAAAGTGGGTAAGACCAAAATAAACTAGTTTGTTTACCACATATGGGTTAGATATGGATGAATCTAAATCTACTTTATATGATTGGATGTTTGATTATGGATCTAATCTAAAGTGGGTAGGACAAAAATAAACTCAAAAAAGAGGGAGATTTAGGGAAGAAAAGAAGGCTTGTGAACCACACTAGATGAGACTTTTCTAGGCCATCACTTGAACTAAAGGTTGGACAAAGAATTAAGGACCAATGTCTATTGTAGGATACTATATCACACCAATAATATAACATAATTAGGAGTTGAATATAAATATAATACATAAAACTTAAGAATATAAAAAAAAAAATTGACATGTTTTTCAGACTACAATAATACATCTACAAGGGGGATTATGATTTATATGTAAAAGACATTTAGGTCAGAAATAACTAAATATGAGTAACTTAAGAATAAATAAATAACTCATGCACAACCAATATACTAATAATATAAAATTATTAACTTGTTACACAATCCACATGTTTGGATAAGAATCAAGATTTTCACATCGAGATTAATTATAGAACTTTCCTTAGAATTTCCTATTAATTTCTATATCTAAAATTCTCCTCCATTTAGGACTAAGAAGATACAAGTATATATAATCTTGGGATTGGTAAGGCTTCATGTCTTAATCAAAGTCTAAAATAAATGTCAAAAATTATCATTGTATGTTAATCTCATGCAAAGTTTACATGTACAATAATGATTACTCCAAATAGAATTATTCTTCTAAAATATAATGTGTGTGTGTGTGTGTGTGTGTGTGTGTGTGTTTTAAATTAATTAGGAACTAATAATTCCATCACTACTAGATCATGAAAATATATATGTATATTTATAAATTGATGTTGTAGCACTAATGAAATAAGTAAACTATAACATAGTCAAAGTTGGTAGAGCTGGAGTTATAACTTATGTTACAACTAGAATGGGCACTAGAATAATAGTTATGTTAGAAGTGGTCACCAATGTAAATTTTGAAGTAGTTAATAGAAGTGGCACATAAGTTGTCATATTTTGAGCTTGTACTATTGTGTGTTTGGGAAGGTGGTCACCCTAAGGTAGAGTAGGCATGACCCTTGTTGCTGAAGTTATTTTCTTGGTGGCTTCCATCTATAAGTATAGTGCATGGATTGCTTATAAATTAATGTCTATGGTTTCAAAATAAAGCAAAGGTCTTTTGAACAACTAAGGAATCTTATCCATAATTGTTTTGTGCATGCCCAATGTATCTTTGACCTTAGCATGTAGTTCCTCTATTCCTATGATTTTATCTCTTGAAAATGGACCAATTGTATTATTTCATCACTAGTTATAGAAATAGTGCCCTCTCAAGTTATACTCATAAAATATTTTTAAAAATGGGTCTAGGAACCAATTGCCTATGGAGTGCCTACCTGAGTAAATCTTAAATATATTAGGATACATATTTTCTCCCTCTCTTAATTTTTAAATTTTTAAACTAGAGATTGTATCTCTTGATGCCACTCAAGTAAGTTATCCTTTGTAGCATCAATTTAATTATGTGCCCATGTAACCTTGGATTTTTTTTAAAATATAAAAAGGCATAAGACTTATTCCTAATTTTCTGGATTATGAATTGTAACCTACCATCAATGTATTTTATTTTCTTAAATAATTGTAGAATGTCTCCCCACTTAGGTTAGAAGGTGACCTTTAAAGAACTTATTAAACCAATGGTGTTAGATAACTTCCTAATCATCCCCTATAGGTTTTCCAATATTTGCTTGGGATCTTGGATGGTGATCTACTATAGCTACCTCTGAATAGGATGATAAAAACTTTTTATCATCTATTTTTGAACTCCTCTAGTAGCATCCATAAAATTGTAAGGATCATCCTTGTATCTGTCCAAGTCTAAGGTATTTATTTTTATCCATTTTGTCAAAGATAATATGTCTTCTCCTTATTTTATCTTAACATATTAGCCTTTGGTAGCTACATTTTTCCTTTTAACCTTTCTCAAGGTGTTTTTCTATCTATCAAAATTAAAATTTACTATGGGTTTCTTAGTAATCTATAAATCTTGTCTTCCTACTTATTCCTATTATAACTACTGAATCCTTAAAGGAATGTCCAATTTAACTTTTTATTTTGATTAATTTGATTAATCTATTATCTTTTATTATTATATAGGATTATATAAATGTGATTACCCTAGAGTAATCATAACCTTTTGGGGAAGATATCCCTACTACATGGAAAGGAGGTATAACTTTCCTCCACCCATTAACCTTCCTTTAGACTGGTGTATCAATTACATATTTGGCCTTCCCTATTGATTTATAAACTGAGACTATAGGTTATTCTACCTAAGTTTATTGGCTAATATGCATCTCTAACTATGTATTCAATTTAAGAGGGGTGGCTAGTGTAGTCAAAATTGTGGTGGACACTAGGTTTTCAAAATATGCCCCTTTGTTTGGCTTATGAGATGGTGGATTGGTTTCACTAAAGAATGAGTAGGTCAAAGGGGTGATAAATAATTTTTAATAATAATCAATGATATAATTATATTCATCTATAATAGTCAAATTAGTAATGACAGGGCCCATAGTAGTAAGCTAAGTTGTGATAAGAAAAATTGCTATTATAGATACCTGAGGCTATTTTATTTGAAATAAATAATGAAAAGAATATACTACATAATTATAGTTACAAAAATTGATGGATTTGATAAATAATGAGGACATGGAGGAATTATAACCTAAGACGAGATAACTAGCGCACTAGTTGTTATAGTTTTTATCATAGTGTCCTAAGGTAGAGAGCTTGGAGTTATAGTTGGGGATGGCCCCTGTGTTATGATGTGCAATTTTGATTTTGCCTCTTATTATAAATATCCTTCTCTATCTGATATAAATTTAATAACCATCAAGTTAACATATCCCTAGTTGACTTATTTAGATTCTTCAAATAATTATGTTCCTCCTAACTATGTGCTTTCCTCAGTCATCTATTCATCATCTTACTCTATTTGTGTAGTCTCATCAAATGATTTAGTCTCTTATATTTTAGTTTTAGAGACACATTATTCATCTTATCCCCATATTTTATCCTCTTCCTCACTATAAAAATCTAGATATGATCTTACCCCAGTTCACCCTTTCTTCTTTATTCCCTTGGGATTAACTACTTATTTCTACATCACTTTGGCATTTTTAAGTAAAATATGAGGGGTGTCATTTTACTTATTTATGTCATTATTGGTTTTGTAGTATCAAAGTTTATCCCAGTGTTAGTTGCAATGGGAGATGAAGGGGTTTTAGTACTAGTAGATGGTGAGGGAGTGGGAGGAGTGGTGATGACTAGAGGAATGATGGGTTGTGAAGATCCTAATCTAGTGGATTGAGGTACTACCAATGGTGATGTAATTATCATATTAAGTGGTGATATATATGGTTTCCTAGGGGATTGGGGTAACACTATTTATGGAAACAAAGCAATAGAACCAACATGAACTTGAGACAAGAAGGAAAGAAAACTTATTTTTTATTTTATGGTCAATACAGGAAGAGGAAGCATGGATAAAAGTTCAGCTGATGTGCTAGGACTTATAGGTATCTACTCTTCATTTGTGTGTTAATGGAAAGTAGAAGTAACAATATGTGTAGAAGAGCTTGGAAGTGTTGAATCTCCTTCTCTAATGTAAGATTCCATAGATGGGCTAGCTTATTCTTTCATTTCTTATTTTGCCTAAGTAGTGGGCACGAATAGGTCTAGAGACCCTTTCCTCTTACTCAGTTATCTTGTCATTATATTTAGTGATAGTAGGATCATATTGGATATTCTTCACCATAATCATGGACATATTGACCTACACATCTTTATGGTTACTTTAGTATCATCTTCAACATTTATGAACACACTATCATGATCAAAGGACTGATGTCCATATTTGATCCTCACTTTTATTTCATATTTTTTAATATGGCCTTTGAAATTTTTTCTAGGACCCTAGTGTCTAAAGGGTGCCATTTTAAACCCATAATGTGTCCTAATCTTTCCAAAAAAATAGATCTATTCCCACCTTATGTATTACATCTTACCAATATTGAGAGGGGTTGGATGTATGGTTGCTTGCTTGGCTTTCCTCAATTCATTATCAACATTTTCATCTAATTGAATGTTAATCTATTTCTCAACTAATCTATCACGTAAAATCATTGGTAGGTACAAAGGGTGTGCCTTCATGCCTTCAATTCTAATTATTATGCATGTTTTTCTAGTAGATTACTTGATATACCATGGATTAGAAAGTCTTAGTTAACCTTTTCACGTTCTTCCTAAATCTATCCAAATGAATAATATTAAACTCATCACACATCCTATTCTTTGGGTAGTTTGTAGATGGTTTCCAAGTTGCTCATAGGATGAATTCATATTTTTAGTTACTGCATCTACCATGTATGACTAGATTTAAATTTAGTGCTCTCAATAGCCTTGGCACAAATCAACCTTGCACTAGATTAGAGGCATAATCACCCTCAAATTATCATCTTCACATATCCAAGGTTTAGTTGTGAACCTCTCTCTCCAATGATTCATCGAGTGAGCATCATCACCAAATAAAAGTACCAAGGGGAAACATGATTGTATCAAAACACAAGTGTATTCCTTCCTTGTTCTCTTTAATTTCAAGTAATTAAATTATTTAATTTTTTAGATTATATTCACTATTTACTCTATAAAATACTCTTTATTGAAAGTAATTCACAACAACAAATTAAATTTGAGCTCAAATAAAATAAAGTTATTTTATACACACCAAGGTATGCATTTTTTCCTTTGACATAGTTTAATGTTTATGCATTAATAGATTAAATGGGGGGAAATGTAGATATTAAGATATAATTTTTATGGAATAATAGTCTTTTACATGTAAAAATTATCAATCATGGATCAAACCTTCACTTTATGATATTTCAAATATCAAAAGTCTCACACTCACCATCTTTTTTTATTTTATTAGGTAAATAAATGGGTGTTATGGATCCCATAACCATTATATTAAATAAAAAATAAACAAGACTAACTAGATACACGACAATCCAAAGATAAAATTCCCCAAGGCTACACCAAACTTATACTAATAATCCACTAAAACCCCTAATAAAATACTAAAAATTCATTAAACATCATCAAAACACCTACAACCTAGTACATAGAAGGAACAAGCCTAGGATAACATTAAATAACTAAAAGGAAAATTCCTTAGAATATGAGTAATATAATAGAGAATTGTAGTTATACTTAATCTTCTCTAGTGCCATGGTGTTTTCTATAATCTTATTTCTCACTCTATTTAGTTATCCCTTTGTGAATTTACTTGGTCCTTCAAAGTTGTCTTCTTACTCTCTCTTTTTGGTAGGGGTGAATTTGTTCACCATCTCATTATTCCTAGATTACTAATCCTATAATATAACCTTAGCATTATAATGACACAAATCACATGTAACCTCTAGTCTTCATAGATCCTTATTTTTATCCAATATATATATATTTATGTATCCTAAAATATTTTTACCCTCATAATACTAACATCCAAAATTTTAAATTAGCATCGACACTAGTGTCCCATGTTTGATGTTAATGTCCCTGCATTTAAAATAATCCAATTAAAAATGTCTCAATATGTATGAGTCTGCCTATTTATCTTAGTTAACCCTCTTATGATATTATTTAAATAGTTTTGATATAACTAAAAATAAATTTTTATTCATTATCCTTCTCACAAATACAAAATAAATCACCTTTCAATCTCACACTACACTATTGAAAATCATTTACACAAATGAGACATATTTACCTATTATTCCCTATTTCCAAATTAGTGATGGGATAAGTATTATTAAAAGTGTAAATAATTCAAAGATAAATTTAAAATAAATATGGTCAATTTAAAATATAGATCATTAGATGAACTTTCATACAACATATTTTACAAGTATTCATACACAAGCCCACATAAGGGGATAACTACATTAGTTGGAAGCCATATTTAGATTATATGGTTATGTAAGTAAAGATAATAGATATAGGGGTATTTTAGGTTATCTCAAATTAATTTTATCACACTAACCCATATTTTTCAATGTTATGTTCCCTAAACTGGAGGACCTAGGGTTTTGAGCAAAAGACTAATTTTGAGAACATGTGCATGTGATCTAAACTGATCACTTGCAAGGTGATAGTGAACCCTAACATGTGAAATTAATTATTCCTAAGAAGGATATGTGTTATAATCCAAACAAAACATTTTAAATTAGGACATAAAAATTGATTTTATTTTCCACAATCTGATGCTAGTGTCTTTGCTGACAAATAAATAATTTCTAGAATCCAATGAATTGAGGTGGGTCTTCATACTATCTTCTTCCACACCAAAGCATGCCAAATATACCTATTCATCAATGTATAATATAAGTTTTATTTATAATTAAAAGTACTAATTTTATAATATTTTTTCATTATACTTTTATATATTTAACATATTCTCAAATTTATTATATTTATCAAAAAATTGTAAATCAAAATATTTTAATTGACTTGCTTTGGAATAGTTTATCCCATAGTTGATTAGTCTCTTTCCCATACCTTAATCACAAAAGGGGTTAAATAATTTCAACACTTATAAGGATAAATACATAATTTTCTCCAAATAAGGTGGAATGTTTATAATCAATCCATTATGGTGTAATCATGGAAGGAGGATTTTTTGTTAACTGGTAAAAAAGGTATTTCTAGACAAGTGTGGATTAGAATTTATGCCTTACCTAAGTATTGGTAATATAAAATTTTCACATAAATTATAATTTTTTTATAAAATTACATTTCAAATGATCATATAATTAATACTATATAATTATCTATTTATGGAATAGTTAAATTACAATTCAACCTCTAGGATCCATTGGTATGTTTTATTCAATTTTCATCTAGGGGAATTTTTTTATTGGCATGTGGAGTATGAATAGCTTACCAAAATGTTTCAAGTTTCAATAAATTAATAATTTTAGTAAAAAATCTCCCCCATGGACTTCCAAACTTCAAATGTATGGTTTCCATATAGGAAAGGACACATGGAGGTCTAAAGAAGGGGCTAACTTTCAAAAGTATTAAATGACTTACACAACTAGTCTCATTGTTCATGATATGGTCCCTAATCCTCATAAGAATACAAATATCCATATTATTAAATTATTGAGGGAAAAGGTGACATATACCTCTCAAATTCATGTTTCCTACCCAAACTCATGTTCTAAAGAGGCTTTATATTATGATTTTGGTGTCAATATTTCCACAAAGAAGCATGGGATTATGATGGAGGAAGTCTCAAACAAGAATATTGAGAATTATTTAGAAGAATAGAGGGTTAAATTAATTCCTCAAGTAATAAAGTTTTTTATATTTGTATAAAATGAATTAATTTGATAATATCCATAGATGAGGTAGAATTATACAATGGTTACAACTCAAAAGCTTTTGAAGGAAGATAATATAGAGTGATATTTACAACCACATAATATTTATAATGATCATAGGATTCTAGTGAATTTTTTTTCCTTTTAGAATGATGTTTCAAAACAATATTTGTAAAATGTTGTGGAATATATCAATGTATAAGATCATATGATAATAGATTATAGGGAAGAGGAGTTAGATGGGAATTTAAAAACTTCGTTACGTATTTAGGATTTGGATGTTTCTATCAATATCATAATAGAAAAGACAAATAATTTGTTTGAATTTATTTAAAGGTTCATTATTTATAAAAAAAAATCATTTCAATGATATTTCAAATAACATGCATCTACATGATGAGACTAAAATAAATATTTATACCATTGAGTTCAATAAATATCATTTCATCCCTCCTAAGGTGAAAAGAATAGTTATAAACCTAAAAAAAATAAAAGGGAGGAAAAAAGGTTGAGAAGAGATCCATATTATGAGTCATTATAGTCTCTAAAGATATTTTCTTATATTAACCTATGAAAAAAGGGAAGGAACATCCATTGGTGTCATGTTATTACTCTCTTAGAATGTTAGCAACATGAATGATCATAATAAGAGTGTCTTGTTAAGAATTTTTTTTTTAAAAATTTAATGGAGAAATTTTTTGAAGATTTAATAGTTTCAAAATGGAAATTTTAAAAAGGTTGTGCAATAATTTATAAGGTAATTTAGGAGGTCTAAATCATCTTTCAAAATCTACTATGATAAAATTAGATTTGGTTTTGAAAGGTTTAAAGTGGGTGGAATGTGATTTTCATCTATATAGAAATGAAAATGATTACATAGGTGATTGTAATTAATTTACATAGATGTTCACATAATATAATATTATATCACAAGAATAAGAACATATTATATAGATCCATAAAAATAATTGATAAAAGATTAAAATGATTGATAGATATAACTAAGCCACATTGAGGAGGAAACCTCCACAATAATGCAATGAGAGTAAAATTTACAATATCATCATTAAATATTAACCAATAGATCATATATATAATCTACTTATCCATGTTTATTCCATAGGCTGACCTTACTAAGAACATTGAAAATTGTGATAAGATAATAAGAGGTATGTAGGCCACAAGTCAACCACATATATTCCTAGATATGACATATATTAAGGGAATAACATGTCCCTCCCATTTTAAAACAATGTTGAAGTAACCTTGGATGTTGTTTTAGGAATGCTCCATCCTCTTATGTTGCATATTCACAATGCATATTCTTCAATTTGATGAAATACTCCTTAATTGATCTAGTCCATAGTTGCTTAATACATGTTTGAAGGACATATTTAAGATCCATAATATCCCTAACTTCCTCATCTAATTTACATAATTTATTTTGATTAGAATATCTATGTCCAATTACCTTATTCATGCAATATACATGGAATAATGGATGTATGTGAGTGGACTAGGGGAATTCTAGGTTGTAGGCCACACTAGCAATTTTTTATAAGATATAATAAGGCCCATAATAGTTAGGAGATAAATTTATATCACTTTTATATTAATTTATATGAATATAATAATAATGAAATAATCATACAAATACCTAATCATCTATGTCAAAATAAAACTCACTACGGTGTTAATCCACTTGTTGCTTCATTTGATTCTATGCCATGGCTAATTTTTTTGAAAAATAATGAGTACCTCCTATTGGTGTTCTAGATTTGAACCATAGATAATGAGAATATTTTTCATATCCTTCTCTCAAATATAGTCCAACATGGGATTGATCCTTGGTTATTGGTATCCTAATAATGGATTAGACCTCTAGAGAAGGTCGGTTTCCTTCTAGATCTACCACCTAAACTAAACCTAAACTAGCACTTGATTGGAAAAGGGAGAGTTAATTTTATAATAACTTAAAAATCATGTAAAATAGGTGATGAACCAATGATTTGATCACTCAAACTCACACAATACACAATATGAGACACTTTCAAGACCAAATAATATCAATCTCACATAAATATTTTAGAATAAGGCATTAATAAATTATCAAATTAGCAAGAGAGGGAAAATATACACTTTTAATCTAGATAATATATTGTAAATTACACTCATAATAACCTACAATAACTACTAATCACTTCATGAAGGTGACAAAAACATAGACATAAGAAAGGAACATGCATTCACTTAACCATAGTACATGAATTCATGGAACACACTTCAATATAGATTAGAAAAGGATTGAATTTAGTATTTATTGCATAAAAAAGGTGCCACATTACATATTTTGGTAGATTCTAGTCATTCCAATAAGAGGGTTTAGTTTTAAGGCTTGGAAGCCTGTATTTATAGAAAAGAGAAAGAGAGAGAGAGTTATGCATTGAAAAATTTCCAACCAATTTTGATGGGTTAGCATTATTGAGGATGATGAGTCATGGTATTATCAACAAGGAATTATTTTTGTAAAATAATTGAATGCTCATTATCCTTATCCATCCACCTAATGTCTTCTTAGAACTTCATGATATTATATAATGATATTTTGACAAAGATCATGTCTTCGAATTGGTAGAATTATGCCACATCTGCTTTGGGTGGCCAACTATATATACTCATTGTTAGGTTGTGGAGCTAAAATCTTCACTAATGCAAATAGGGAAGGAGGTTACTGAGGTTGCTGAGTTGCTGAACAAGTTACAGGGAAACTGACATCGATCTGATCAACTGACATCAATCATATTATAGTGCAAAAGCAACTGATGTCAGTTATGAGTCGACTAACATCAGTCAGGAAGGAGCCAACATTGGCAACCGCATGCAGTTTGCATGTAGGTTTCAGACTGGCCTATTTTTGGATAGGCAGTTTACATGTAAAGACTTAATTTAGTCTTGGAGTTGCGAGTCTAATTATTATAATTAAGAATGTCTAATTATTGTATGCATGAGATCTATATAATAGACTCATGGGCTGTATTGTAAAAGTGTGCTAAAAATCCATTGTGCCTGAAGAGAGAGCTAGAGTAGCTCCTCCTAGTTCTAAAGGGGTGCTGAGTGTGTATGATTAGGGAGAGTTGTAGGTTGTGCAAGTTTTACTAGGAGATTCACTAGGGTACTAGTTGAAGAATCATGAGGACTTGGTGAGGCAAGGACAAGGGTTCTTCAGGGTGTAGAGACATCTACATGGTAAGTAAGGTTTGTTGATTTACAGGTGGTGGCAAGGAAAGGGAGATGTACTTGGAGTATGGTTGTGTACTTGGTGTACTGGCAACATTATTATTAACTGGTGGAGGTGAACAATAACTTTATGTTTGAGCTGATTGTTGTGACTGTGATGAGAGAGTGAAGTATTGAAGGAGAATTACAATTGAACCCTAGAAGTCTGGGAGCTCTAGAGGTGTGGGGAGAAGAAGTGTGGCATCTTCTTTATTGTATTTTCTTTTGATTGAGTATTAATACAATTGGGTATTGTCTCTCATATCCTGTGTTGTTTCATATTTCTAGTTACTTATCATTCTGGTTAAATTTTGTGTTTAGTTTCTAATACAAGAGGTAATCATATATACTCTTATTGAGGAGTAAGATCCTAACAGTTGGTATCAGAGCTTTTGGTTCGATTGACTAATAGGTGGTTCAGATTTGGTTAGTGTTTGTTGATTACATGTTACTCACAGGGGTTTCTAATTGAGTGGGAGTATAGTAATGGAAAAAGAAAGTAAGCTATGAATGGAGAAACTAAATAGCACAAATGGTCAGATTGATGGAAAGAAAGAGCAGGTAAAGGAAGATTGTTGGTTGGTATAATATCAGTGTGTAGAAGCAGATGTTGCATAGGTTTCTCTGGATAAAGTAGAATCTTGGTTTACAGATTCTTTTGCCTCTTTCCATGTAGCCTAAAATAGAGCATCTTTTCATGGGTATGTCCAGGGAGACTTTGGAGAGATTTATTTAGGGGTTGGTGAGCCTTGTCACATGGTTGGCAAAGGGGAAGTGAAGATGAAATTATAGATAGATAACACACAGGTGTTGAATGAGGTCATGTAGGTACCAGTCTTGGAGATGAGTCTAATTTATTTAAGAAAGTTAGGTGATGAGAGATGCACAGTAACTCTCATAGCAAATGCACTTGAATTAAATGGTGGTAAGAAAGTAGGTATCCTTTATCTATCTAATTATATTACTAATTCACCTTCTATTATAGAGATGTTGCTTTATAGGATTGGTTACATATGTAAGAAGGGAATGCATGTTCTTAAGTGGAAGACAGATATCTTTGACAAACATAAGAATTGGAAAGCTTTGGTGTTCATGGAGGAGATGACAGATAGAGATTAGTTGAGGGGACTAAATTATTCTAAGCAGGGCTATGTTAATTTGAATAGGTTTTTGATCCAAAAGGAGATAATAGGTAAAAATTCATCACTCACAAGTGAACACAGGTACCGGCATCGGTCAAGAGAAATTGACGTCGAACAGACAGGCACCGACATCGGTCATGTGCAGATTAGCAAAGTAGATGGTGTCAGGCAGCAAGAACTGATGTCGGTCATATAAGAGCCAACATTGGTAGAAGGCACACCAAAATTGGTTAGGGAACTGACATTGGTAGACAGGGTTAATTGTAGGGAATCGATGTCAATCAGGTGCAGATTAGAAGATGGCCAAAATCAGTCACTGGAACAGATGTTGGGCAGACATCAAACTATCAAGGAGTCTCAAACACCCATATGGAGGACTGAAAGGGTAAGTGGACCTCATATTCATTTTTCACCTTCTTTCTTGTTACTTATTTATGGTCAAGAACTAGGAAGATGTGAAGAGGCAATGCAAGTAGAATCTAGAAATAGTGGGAGCTTGGCATGGATGAGGAATGTGATTCCTTAGAGAAGAACCAAATAGGGGTTTGTTGGTAGAGTTTTTAGATAGAATAAAGCACTAAAATATATATGGATTCCCAAGTTAAAGAAGAGAGTGGATGGATACGTGAGATAGAAGGCCAGGGTATATGGTCTTGAGGAAGCTGCAGGACAGTGGTACAGGTTTTGACAGGTGCATGACAAAGCAGGGCTTTAGCCAATGTCAGTGTAATCATTGTGTTTGTCTTACCAGGGTGGATGATGGTCACAACATTATCTTGTTACTCTATGTGGATGGTATGCTTGGAGCAGGTTCGTACATACAGGGATTTGCTGAGCTAAGGGTAAGGTTAGTTCAGAGGTATGCCATGAAGAAATTAGGAGCAACAAAATTCTTTGGCATAAGAGACATGGAAGATCACAGGTTGATTTTGTATCCAGTGGGAGCTGATGTGAAGAAGGTGTTGGTGGGGTTCAATACACAAGATGCAATACCAGTAAGCACACCAAGGGTTGGACAGTTCAAGCTGAGCTTAGAACAGTGTTCAAAATCATATGAGGTCGAGTGTAGACCTGAGTTTTCCCAAGAAGTGGGAGTTGTCAGAGAGTTTGGAGCCAATTCGGGGAAGGTGGATTCTTAGGTATATGAGAGGGATCAGTAGCAGGGATTCATGCTATGCAGGGTCAAGGACTTCACTACATGGATATGTAGGTTCGGATGTGGCAGGTTACTTAGATGATAGGTGATGCATCACAGGTTGTGTGGTGGTTGGTATTCAAGATTGAGCTTGAAGAGGGATACAAGCCAAGAAACAAATTAAATAGTGTATAGGTATAAGTACAGTGTAGCTATTTATCTCCAAGTGGGAGATTGTTAGGTTGCGGAGCTAAAATCTTCACTGATGCAAATAGGGAAGGAGGTTGCTGAGGTTGCTGAGTTGTAGAACAAGTTTTAGGGAAATCAACATCAATTTGATCAACTGACATTGGTCATATTATAGTGTAGAATAAATTGACATCGGTCAAGAAGGATCTAACATTAGCAACCTATGTGTGCATGCAGTTTGCCTGTGCATTCCAGACTGGTCTATTTTTGGACAAGCAGTTTGCATGTAAAGACTTAATTTAGTCTTGGAGTTGTGAGTCTAATTATTGTAATTAAGAATGTCTAATTATTTTATGCATGAGATCTATATAATAGACTCATGGGCTGTATTGTAAAAGTGTGCTAGAAAGCCATTATGCTTGAAGAGAGAGCTAGAGTAGCTCCTCCTAGATCTAAAGGGGTGCTGAGTGTGTATGATCAGGGAGAGTTGCAGGTTGTGCAAGTTCTACTATGAGATCCACCAAGGTACTGGTTGAAGATTCATGAGGACTTGGTGAGGCAAGGATAAGGGTCCTTCAGAGTGTAGAGACATCTACATGGTAACTAAGGTCTATTGATTTGCAGGTGGTAGCAAGGAAAGGGAGATCTACTTGGAGTAAGGTTGTGTACTTGGTGTACTGGCAGTGTTGTTATTGACTGGTGGAGGTGAACAACAACTCTATGTTTGAGTTGATTGTTGTGATTGTGATGAGAGAGTGAAGTGTTGAAGGAGAATTACAGGTGAACCCTAGAAGTGTGGGAGCTCTAGAGGTGTGGGAAGAAGTGTGGCATCTTCTTTATTGTATTTTCTTCTGATTGAGTATTAATACAATTGGGTATTGTCTCTCATATCTTGTGTTGTTTCATATTTCTAGTTACTTATCATTCTGATTAAATTCTGTGTTTAGTTGCTAATACAAGAGGTAATCATATGTACTTTTATTAAGGAGTAGGATCCTGACACTCATTTAAAAGTGACCTTGGTGATAGGTGAGGCATGTCTCTTTATGTTCACGTTTATATCTTCATTTGTTCCAAATTGGCCCTAGGTCTATTTTATAGATAGAAAACCAATCTCAGATCATTAGTTTTCACACAATCATAATATTCACAAAAAACTTGAAAACTTTTGACCTTGTTTTGCAACCACTAGTCTTTTTATTAGGTCAAAATGACCTATTTTACCTATATGGAGATATATTGGTAATACTTGGTCCCACAAGTTCCATCTAGATCATATTTGAGATCTAGTTCTTTTGCATTCATATGCTTGAGTCAAAAACTACCCTATCAACTTTCATAAAAAATGTTTGGGTTTACCTTTGTTTTATTAGCTATCAAAAACTAACTCAACCCATTTCATTATGACCAACTATATTTATTCTTATTGGTCCCATAAATTCTACTACCTTATTAACTCTAGTCACACCATTAGATCCTTATTCTATGAATGCACATGAGTCCTTGATTTTGTGCTAGAAGATCCCTTTTACATGTTGACTTGATCATACACTATCAGATCAAGATGTACGAGCTCATGCACACCATAGATATCCATGGTCTCACTTTCCTATCAATTTTTCACTTTGTTGGATCACTATTACAATTGAATGTTGATAATTGATTTAGCTCAAACCCATCCTTTTGTCCATGAATATGCACCATTAGATTTCAGATTTATGATCCTATACCATTGTATCATGTCTAGTTTTTATATCTTTAAAGGATTTAACTTAAGGAAATTTTGACCTATTTGACTCTAGCATAGATCATTAGATCTAATGTGTCTATATGTAGGCTCCCATGGACCATTAAATCTTGACCAACTTCAAACCTTTTAAGGATATTTTAAACCCAAACGGTTAATTTACAGAGTTCAAGATTTGATGTTTGCATAAATGTCAATGATGTTTGTGTGCCTACCACTACATTTTACATTTCAATGATCATTTCTTGTGCTTGAATTTGACACTCACATAATTATCCTAGGATTTTTGAAATCAAACAATTATTTCTTATGTTTTAATTTTCCACTCATGCAAACATCATCTCTCTACTAGATCACAAATTCCTCGAGTAATTTCCTCTGGATATTTTGCCTTAGGACACTTTGTTGTGAGAGTGACCCTTTGTAATTTTTGTATCATACCATTTTCTTGAGAAAAGACCCTTTTGGATAATTGTCTAAGGATGTTTTTATAAAAAATTATCTTTCAAAACTTTGTCTTAGGACAAATTGTCTAAAGAAAATACCTTTTAGAAAAAATGTGTAGGACTATTTCCTTTAAAATTGAACTTTTGGGACTTTTCAAAATGGACCACTTTCTTGTAGAATGACCTTTTAGAATTCCTACTTATTTAACTTTCCCAAGAAAAGACCCTTTTGGAAAATGTTTTGGCCACTTTAATTGAAAAAAATTCCTTCAAGATTTCTATATTCAAACCACTTTGGTGAAGAAATACCATTCAAGAAAATTATTCAGATAATTTTCCCAAAAGAAATGACCCTTAGGATTTTACTATGGAAAAAATGTCTGAGAGAGTTTACACTTAGCCTTTTTTGATGTGAACAATTTCTTTGAAAGAAATAGGTCTTCAAGGGAATTATTGTAGAACAATTTCCACAAGAGAAATATATCTTCATCTTTTGCTTTAGAAAAAATGTCTGAGAGAATTCATGCCTTCAGAAACTTTGACTCGGACAAATTGTCTAGAAGAATTTTCAACACTTGGCCAAAAAAAGGTCCTAAAATATTTGAGCCTAACAAAATGAAAGCTTGAAACAAATCTACCAAGTAAGGACTTTAGCCAAAACAAATGTTTGTACTTATCTTTTTCAAGGTTTATAAACCCTTATAAACTTGTACTTGAACTATTGCTTGATCCTGAAAGGCCTGAAAGAACTATAAAAATCTAAAGCTTGTGCAAACCTATTCCATGACCTTGAATTTTTTGGTTTCACCATGTATCCTACTAATGTTGAATCATTAGACCACTGTTTAATCAAGATCCTACTCCTTCCACTAGACTCTTCGACTAGGCATTTTTTTCTATGTAGACCAAATTTGGTCTACATCTTTGTTGAGTTAGTTGGGTAGCATGCCTATTATGCTTAATAACTAGGACCATATACATGAATCTTAGATCATTTACATGATACATGGACTATATATATTGACTGCAAGATAACCTTTTGACTTGTAAGGACAAAGATTTCCAACAAACATTGAAATAAACAAACTTGAAATAGAAACTAACCTAATAAAATAAATGCAACTAAATTATTGAACAACAATGCATCAAAAGCACTTATTTGGGAAAAAACATATAAGAAAATAAAAAATATGTTATAAAAAACTTAGATAAAAATTAGAAAATGACTATGTATAGGGGACTTTGCTTCCTTAATACAATACTTAAGATGTATCCCATTGACTAGGATAAGAAGCTCTTCACCATTCATCCTTATGAGCTGGAAAGCATTATGGGATTTGCAACTAGAGACTGTAAATGGACCACTCTATAGAGAATCAAATTTTGTGTGATTTTTGAGCTTATCTGTATCCTCATCCCACTTGAGGACCAAATCTACTTCTTGAAAACCTCTTGAAGAAGTTCCTTTGTCAAAATATCTCTTTGTCATTATTTGATTGTCCTCCATAGCCAACATGGACTAATTCCTTGTCTCTTATAGCTCCATGATCTCAACATATCTTATTTTCATTGGCTTATTCTATAAAATCTCAAGCTGAAGCATCAATTCTAAAGAGGTAATTCAAGAGAAATAGGCATTCTTGCTTGTTTACCATATACTAGTTTGTATGGAGAATTGGAAATTGACCTCTTATAGGTGATCCTATTAGCCAAAAAAGTTGATTTAAATTTAATATGACATGATCTTTGATTGTCTTATATAGTCCTAATTATTTTCAATAAATTCTTATTGGTAGACTCAACAAGGTCATTTCCTTATAGATAATAGTTTGATGAGGCATTGAGGAAAATACTATGTTGAACTACCCACAGGCTGATCTTAGACCCTAAAAAGTCCATAGCATTATCATTAATTTTAGTTGAAGGGGCCCCAAATATGGTAAGAAAACCTTCATATAAGTCCAAAACATTTGTTTCATTGGCTTCTTTTAATGTTATTACCTCTGTCCATCTAGTAAAATAATCTATGGTAGTTAGGATCCACTTGTGTCCTTATCTTGAAGGGGGGTTGATAAGACAAATAAATTCCAATATGAATTCAACAAAGGGTTGATTTACTAAAATTAGCTAGAGAGGTAAGGCTATAAGCTTCACTTTTCCAAAAAACATGACACACTATCTGCATTTCTTAGTCCATGCATGACAATCACCAAATAAACATGGCCAATAATACCCACCTCTTATTATCTTATGGGCTATGATTCTTGCTAAATAATGTCCTTCACCATATCCATCATGAAAATTCTCAAGTAACCTTCGTGTTGGACCTAGTTGTAGGCATCTTATTAGTATGTCATTGATATCCTTTTTGAACAATACATTATCAACAAGAAGAAAAGGAATTGACTGTAGTCTAAAATATCTCCTCTTTGAAGGGTTAGATGAGAAGGATAAATACCATTGTAGAGATATCTTACCATATCTTAGAACTAGCTAGAATATGAGGTCTAGTCACTTTCAAATTCTTTATCATTTAACACCATAACTAGTTCATTAGTCTCCTACAAATCTTGGGCTAGATGTTCACAAAGTCCTTTGCCTCTAACCAGCTTTTTGACTTTGATATCAATATCATATTATATGACCTTAGTTATTCAACTAGCTCTCTTATCATTTATATCTTTATTTAGAAGAAAATATTTGACACTTGGATGTGAAACCATCAAATAATTGTTATTATTTGGCATGTACCTAAACTTTTTAAGAAAACTTATGATTGAAATTAGATGCTTCTCAACAAAATAATACCTTATTTCATATTCTTCTATGCCTTGATTGAAGAAGGCTATTGGCTGCTCTAAATTTTATTTATTTTTATTTATGAGAATACCTAAAATTATCATGTTAACATAACCATATAAGAATAAATCCTTTGTAAAGTTAGGGTTCAGGATTGTAGGACCACTAGCTATAGATTTCTTGATCTCTTCAAAACTTCTTAATCCTTTGGACCAACTAAAATTCTGACCTTTATTTAGCATGGTTGTGAGTGGTCTAGTTAAAGAATCAACATTTAAAATGTGTCTCCTTATGAATTTTATCTTTCCTAAAAAGCTTTACAAGGATTTCTTGTGCTTAGGAAATGAAAGTACAAAAATTGATTCTATCTTATTAGGGTCCATGCTTGTAACATTTTTAAAAATTACATGTCTAAGAAGCTTACCTTCATGAACAAAAAAATACACTATTTTGGATTCAAAGACACTCCAAATTGGTTATACCTTTCAAAAACTCGTCTAATATGAATCATATGCTCATCTATACTATTAGAGAATATTGTTATGTCATCCAAATAAACAAGATTAAACTTGTTGAGGAGACCTTGAAACGCCATGTACATAGCCTTATAAAAAGTGGCTCCAACATTAGATAAACCAAAAGTCATATTTATATATGTAAATGTCCCCCACTTTGTGGTGAAGGTTGTTTTGAACTGGTCTTTTTCTTTGACCAAAATCTAGTTATATCCACTTCAACCATCCAACAAAGAGAACATTTCCAAACATGCAAATAGCTATAAAATCTATTCCATTGATGGAAATGGGTAGTGTTATTTAATATAGTCCTTGTTTAAGTCATAGATGTTAACACATATCCTTATTTCACCAATCTTTTTCCATACTAGAATAAGGTTTGCCACCCAAGTTGAGTGCTTAATTGGAAATATTATAGCTGACTCAATAAGATTATGCAATTTAGATCTCATAAAAGGTTCAAGATTTAGATTAATTGGCCTTTACCTTTATATAACTATCCTAGTATCATCTTCTAACTCAATGGTATGTTAATATATACTTAAATCAAATCCTTTAAGGTCACTTTACTACCATGTAAAGACATCTACAAAACTTGAACATAACTTAATAAAAGCTTCTTTCTCTAAAGATGTACAAACTTTGCCCAACTTTAAACTCTTGGTAGTTGAAATCTCTACATTTTTATAGTGTTCATCCTTGGTTTATAAATAAAACTTTTCATTTCTTAATTCATCATTTCTATTTAATATGTTTTCAAGGTTGACCAACCCTTTAGACAACTTGTTTGTCTTCAATTGCACAATTTGGTCATCATACTAGTATAAATGCTTGTATTGATTTCATGAGAAAATTTAGCTTCTTATCGTAAGAATATAATGATCTAACTATCACCTTCAAATAATTTTCAATTATCATGGTTATCTGGGATAGAATGTCCCATAACTACCTTGACATGTGATTGAACTTTTTCATTTTTTATGTCATCTAAGATACTGAATTGTGACCCAATAGTATCCATCTTGTATTCATTCTTGTTCTTATTTCTTGATATGGCATAAATATTTAAATCTTGAAAGTCTTAAAATAGGCCCCATACTCTATTATTATAGGACCTAAGTAGTGGATTCTTATATATATTAAGTCCACTTACTTGGTGAACTACTAGTTCACTATCTCCAAAAACTTGTAAAAAATTAACCTTCATCTTTCTTGCCCATTTCAAACCATGCACTAGAGCTTCATATCTAGTAACATTATTAGAAAAATCAAAATCAAAATTAAGATAAGATAAATACCTTTTCTTGGATAGATAAATTACTTTCATTCCATCTCTAGTGCCATGTTTGTTCCTAGATCCATCAAAATATAGCTGCCATAGTCCATCACTAGGTTGATCATCTTTCATCAATCTTAGAATTGGTGCATCATTTTCATGAAGACAATAGACAGCAAGTACATTTTATTAAATTAACTTGTAAGGATCATTTCCATGAAAATTAGAGTCCCATTCATCAAGAAAAATATATAGGACTCAATTTATAGGTGATTATATTTCCACCTCATTGTTTTCTAATACTTTGTCTGAGATAACACAATTAGTGTTCACCATACTTGGCATATATGGCTCCAAATGAAATTTTAAAATAGGATTATAAATTATTTTTACCTTAGTACCATACCTAGTTTTGAATATTAAATAGGTCCAATCAGTTGACAAATATCTTCCAATCTTTGAAGTAAAATCTCTTGACATGCACATGGAAAAATAAGAAAGTAAGTCCACTACAAATACATCTTGTTACATAAAAACATTGGGGAAATCATGTAATATTAGTTTTATGCCTTTTATTATTCCTACTATCCTTTTTTGGTGATCCATCTAATTGTAATACTCCTTTGGTATTTGGATCATAGACAAGACTAAGCTTGTCTGTAATCTGTTTGGGTATGATAGTGCTACTAGCTCCATTATCTACCATACAATTATGGACTGAAAAATCACCTAATATTAAACATAGATAAAAGGGATGGTGTTTTTTTGATTTGACATTATTTTTTCCCACATTTGTCATAGTATGCATTTGCTAATCAAGTTACTTGAATTATTGGTCTAAATTGGCCAAGACAGCTCCTTATTTCTTAGTTGGTTCTTTAGATACCTTAAGATATAAAAGATCTTGAATAAGCATGTAATTATTCCATATAATGGAAATGTAACCCCACATGTTAATTCTAACATTTAATTTATTCATTTTTTCTATTGTGATAAAATATGCTCCACTAACCTTTGGATGTAACTTTTGAGCCACTATTTATTGTCTAGTTGAGGCATTTGGGTAAACTTCATTTTATTTGTATTATAAATATTCTATACTATATGAATAATTAATTGATCCTTGACACTCTTGGAAACAAAACTAGGAACACTAGAAGCATTTCTCACACCTTGAGCTTCTTCAACTTCTCTTCTTTTATCCCTAGTCAGAGCTACCACTTGACCATTTATGTTGCTAGTTTCACCAACTTGGTTGAATGTAATATGGTCATCCAAATTCTAATTAACATTTATATCATTAGGATACCCTTTAACTTGTTGAGATTATCCTTATACTATCATATTCATGTCTTGATACTTACCACCTTGAAGAGAGAACTCTTCCTATATCATTTGTGGCATAGTAATATCTTGCGATATTGAGGTTTGATTTTAAGAGTCATTTCTATTGGAAGGCTGCCAACCTGGATCTTGCATCAAGTTGTTTTTAGGAATAATATATTTTTAATTGGAAGGTATATTGGGATCAAGGGCTTGAAATTCCTTAGTTTGGATTATGGTTCTTTGATTCTGATAAGGCTGCCTATAGTCCTTGAAACTTTGAAAAGGGGGTCTTTAGTTATTGAAAGACTGATAAATATTTTGGTTTTGCTTCTGATAAGGTCTACCTTAGTAGTTTTGTCTCTTGAGTTGAACAATCTCATTTCTAAAATCTTGTAACATGCTTTTCGGATCACCAATCTCATTAGATTGATTAGGAAGATCTGCAACTTGGACTTTTGGAGATGGAATAGGAGCTATAAATGGAATATAGGGAAATTGAGGAGGAGGAACAACTTATAATTCTAGGAATATGGGCATTAGATGTCCTAGAACAAGTTTACCATCTTTTATTATGTTATTTTCTTCTCTAATTATAATTTCATAGGCATTTGGAAAAGTATTACCACCCATAGATTGTACCATGACACTTTTATCAAAATTAAAGACCTTAAAATAATACAAAAAACTTACTCTATGGATGGTCAGACCAATTTAGGGATAGTATTCCATGTATTTTTGAATCCAAGGTTAAAATTAGACATAAATTAATGGGGGTACCTTTATATGGTAGTTCATGGGGGTACCTTTGTATGGTAGTAAGTTATTCAACTAAATATAGATGATCAGACTTATCTTTAAATTTCCTAACTAAGGTTGCACCTAACTCATCCCAAGTAACAATGGAGGAAAAAAGAAGGTTCTTATACCATTTCAATTCTTTTCCCTTGAAGGAAGCAACAAGTAATCTAATAGCCACATTATCTTGAGTAACATTATGAATAGAACATAGATTAACAACATATAGGATATGTTCAATAGCAGTAGTTTTATCCCATTCTCCATAGAATAAAGGGATAAATTTTATGGTAGACACATTAATGTCATCGTATTGGGATAAATTTAGGGGACCACCCCTATTAAATGGGACAAATAATTGATTTATGATAACTATTTGGGTAAAAAGAATTTAGCTTATGGGGACAATAGATTGGACTAAAATAATAGAATGACCAGAAGATGAATGTTGTTTTGGAGGATAAGGTCTTGTATTATTGAATATTGATATTTTATAAGAAGTAGAACTTAATTTAATATTTTCAAAAGGAGTACCTTTACTTGATGATATTGTTGTAACCTTTAGCATGAAAGCACTATCTGAAGGATGTTATGAACTCTAAAATTTGAAGGATATTCAACTTTTGATGATGGTATATCTCTGTTGCTACTATAATTTCTTCTTCTCAATATTCAAAATTTAATTATACCAAATAAACTAGTCCCACCGAGCATGCCAAAACTATTGGTATTCTAGATTTGTAACCTAGATGAGGAAGGAATTGTTCAAATCTTCCTACTCAAATCTAGTCCAACATGGGACTGATCCTAGGCTATGGGTATCATAATAATGGATAAGAACTCTGAAGAAGGTTAGCTTTCATCTGGATATATCACATAAACTAAGCCTAAACTAGTACTTTCTTGGAAAAAGGAGAGATACTTTGATAATAACTTATAAAGCATGTAAAAGAGGTGATGCACCAATGATTTGATCACTCAAACTCACGCAATACACACTATGAGACACTTTCAAGACCAAATAATATCAATCTCACATAAATATTTGAGAATAAGTTATTAATTAGTTATTAGATTAGAAAGAGAGGGCAAATATCCACCTTCAAGCTAGATAATTTACTATAAATTGCACTTATAATGACCTATAAGAACTACTAAGCACTTCCTGAAGGTGAGAAAAACTTAGACATAAGTAAGGAACATACATTCACTTAACCAAAATACATGAATTCATGGAACACACTTCAATCCATCTTAGAAAAGGATGGAATTTAGTCCTACTGCATCAAAAAGGTGTCATAGTACATATTTTGGTAGAGTCTAGTCATGCCAAAAAGAGGGTTCAGTTTTAATTCTTGGAAGCCTATATTTAGATAGAGAGAGAGAGAGAGAGAGAGAGAGAGAGATAGAGAGAGAGCCATGCATTGAAAAATTCCCAATTAATTTTTATGGGTTAACATTATCAAGGATGATGAATCATGATCTTGTCAATAAGAAATAAATTATGTAAAATAATTGAAAGATTATTATCTTTATCCATCCACCTGATGTCTTCTTGGAACTCCATGATATCATATAATGATCTTCTAATAAGGATCATGTCTTGGAATTGGTAGAATTATGCCACATCTACTTTGGGTGGCCAACTATATATACTCATTAAAAAGTGACCTTGATGATAGGTGAGGCATGTCTCTCTATGATCATATTTATATCTTCGTTTATTGTAAATCAAGCCTCAATCTATCTTATAGATACAAAACCAATCTCAGATCATTAGTTTTCACATAGTCATAATATTCACAAAAAACTTGCAAACTATTTGACCTTTTTTCATAACCACTAGTCTTTATATTAGGTTCAAATAACCTATTTTACCTATATGAAGATATATTGTCTATGCTTGGTTCCATAGGTTCCATCTAGATCATATTCGAGCTTTGGTTCCATTGGCTATCAAAAATTGACTCAACCCAGTTCATTGTGCCCAATTATATTTTTCTTATTGGCCCTAAAAATGTTACTGACTTATTGAATCTACTCACACCATTAGATCTTTGTTGTATGAATGCACATGAGTCATTGATTTCTAGCTATAAGATCCCTTTAGCATGTTGACTTGATCGCACACCATTGGATAAATATGTACAATATCATGTGCACCATATATCTCCCTTGTACCACTTTCCTATCAATTATTACACTTTGTTAGATCATTTATATGATTGAAATTTGATCATTTATTTAGGTCAAGCCCATCATTTTGTCAGCAAACATGCACCATTGGATTTTATCTTGATGATCGCATACCATTAGATCATGTCCAACTGTATATCTTTAAGGAATTTAACCTAGAGACCTTTTTATGAGTGTCATTTAACTCTTCATTTAGTTAATCTTTTAGATTGATGTTTGTCAAACTAGGGCCAGTGTCTAAATCTATCTGTAGTAAGTTTTATGATGGTAGATCTATATGTTGGTCTTGAGGGGATTTTTATGATTCTAATCTAATTTTTACCAATGAAATAATTATTCTAAACTAATTACTTCACACACTTTCTAAAAGAAGAGACTATTAACTAATTCAATCCTTTTATTGAAATTAAAGCACACTTTCACACTTGCTAAAAATATAAATGTAAATTTAATTCACAGTTTTTTGGAAACTATAAATGTAAATCTAATTCATGCTTTGATAGAAACTATAAATGTAAATCTAATTCACACTTTACTAGAAAAATGAAATACTATTGATATGTAAACCTAGAATTTACTATTTTATGAATGACTTAAGATATGCAATGATTGAATATACTATGATTATCTAATAATCAAAAATTTATTTAACACAAATATAAATACCATAAAGAGATTATTGGTTCCAAGGAGAGTGGGCCCTTTCTCTTCTTAGAGTCAGGAATGAAGTTTAATTAGTATTGAAGATTGGAATGATTTTTCATTAATTCATGAAAGCTAGAAAATTTACAATATTATTAGAGTTCAAAATATATCTATCTTCATTATTATTTAATCCAGATGAAAACATAAATATTTATACTCATTCCCTAAACTAAAGATAGTATACTAAAAAAAAATTACTAATCAATTTGTTGCTCCCAAAAGATAGGAGATTGAAATTGATTATAATGTTGGAGAATCCAACTATTATCATAAATTAATTATACTATCCCTATAATAGTTTTAAGTTCCAATTATATACAAAACATATAAAGATTGAATCCTTCAAAATAGGAACAAATATTTTTTTGATGTGATTCTAACTGGAATGATTATCCTTTAATACTAACTACCTAAAAAATCTCTAGAATCTTAGGCTTTAGATCTATAGATTTTGTAGGAATGGCTCTATAGAGTCCATAGGAATGGATTTATAGAGTCCCTAGGAATGGACCTATAGAGTCCATAGATATGAGTTATTTAGTATTACCCAAGGCTATAAATTTGTAGGGTCCATAGATAAAGACTAGTTGAGTCCATAGATATCATCTGAGTAGGTTTGTAGATTAGGAAAACTAGAATACAAAATGGAGATTATTTATCATGCTGCATTTTCCATCTTTTCTATAAATTTTTCAAAACCAAAACACTGAAACATGTTATTTGTTAGGCGTAAATGACAAGGTAGTTACTTAATCTTTAGTTTGACATAAATGAGATAAAGTATCTATTTTCCATGCTATCATCAATTAAAATTTTATGATTTACATAAGATAATATCCATGGAAAGATTAAATAAAAGAAATACTATGTAAATAATGAGTCATATTTTGAGCTCATTATATCCCCCATGATTTACCTTTTACAAATCCCTTTTGCAAAACTTCATCTACCTCTATAAGCTCTATTTCTATCTTCTAGACTTTGGCTAACATCATAATCATCAAATTCATATTTTGTATGAAAATATTCATTACTATTGAATCCTTTGTGGGTTAGAGTCAGATCTTTTTAGACATCAAATTGTTCATCAGGTTGTGGTGCCTAGTTTTTCCATCCTAGAATTGGTATAACTAACAAAGGGGGTATATATTTTAATCTGATCCATATCTTATCTATATTGGAATTTAGTACTTCCACAATTTACTCAAGAACTACTTCAACTCTTCCTATATTCCATATTACATTGTTAGGAGATATAAATTCATGTCTATTGTGAGAGATGAGTAATAAATCCCATCTATTAACACTTTATATAATAATTAAATCAAAATTTTGCTTTATGAAAAGATCAAATGAGATGGTACAATTATATAAAGTCTAAATAATGATTTTTGGCATCAAAATTCTGGTAAACATTCTTGAATTCTTGTTTTATCAGACTGGGAATGGAAAAGCTTGGTCTTATGCATAACCCTATTGTCTAAGCATGTATTGAATAATATTCAAATTTCCTTTTCCATGATAACTAATTTTTAAAATTAGAATGGAGTGCTCATAATTGAACTTCTCCCAAATGAATATTAATTAAAAATTTATTATAATCATGGTCTCCTATTATTAATTCATGAAAATAAAATTCACAAAAGAGGTCTTGATTGTCAAGACCAATACTATAAAGGATTTCCAAAAAAGTAGAAGGATCTAGAATTTTGTATGGAAGCTAACAAGAGATTCTAAGGATCTAGCAACTATAGAACTACTTATATAGAAACAAGCTATATGTAGGAAAAGGAATTCTATAAGATAAAAGAGCTTCAACTAATTTTCAAGCATTCTACAAATCTTCTTCTAGAGTTTGGGTTTTGAACTCTAATATTTGTTTCTATTTTTGAAATTTCTCATCCGCAATAACTAAATCCGTATTCTTGTATTTGATTGTTTGATATTCCTCCTATGCTTGATATAACTTTTCTAATGGAGGAACAAATGGATGGCTTGTTAACTCCCTTGATTCACAAATATTTTAGAGGTGGAAGTGGATTGACTAACCTTTTGAGGAGAAGAAGTAGGAAAGGTCTTAGGAAAGTTCAATGAATACTGTAATATTCTACTTTCTTTCTTAAGAATCTCTACGAATATGCATTGTTCAAACTCTTCTTATTTTTATTTCATATTTTTTTTCAATTTACTAACTTTTGAATCATGATCCAAAGATATTACTTCTAATTTTTACTAACATGGAATTAAGTTGATCCTTATTGTGAAGTTTGATGACTAGATCAACAATGTCTATTTCTTATTATTGGATCAGTGCTTGAGCCTTGGAAAGTTCCAATGTTAGTTACATCATAAGGTCCTTTGGACTGGATGGTTCTCATTTCCCAAATGTGCATGGAGTTTTTCCTTTGTCCACTAAAATTTAAATTTTAACATTTTCTTCCTCTATAATATTATCCTTTTTAGCTTCAGTTTCTATTATGTTGATTAGAGGACCTCCTAAGTCATGAAGTGGTTGAATAACAAGACTTGAAACATGTTTTTCCATAGGAGTTGTTTTAGAAGTTCATTATTCTTCAATGTTTTTCTGATCTAAAGGTTGGGGATAGTTGTTTAAGACTATCCAAATTATCTACTACCTCTTGTTCATATTTATTCAAGATCAATTTTCTTCTTCTTCTTTTGATTCTCTAAGCTATACTTGATGGTTCATTTTCTATAATAGTTAAATCTCTAGCCTTACCATGCCCTATTGGAGTGGAATCCCTTATTTTTAATCTCTTTATTTTTGGTAAAGGAATTAATTGTTCAATAGGTTCTTAAGGTTCTTTTGGGGCCTCTAAAATAAAGGAGGTTTGAGCAGCTTGAGATCTGATAATCCTTCTTGAAGAAGGAGGATTTTATTTTGAAGTTGTAGGCTATTTTTACTTGTTATTTATTTTCTTAGTGGATGGAGTAATTGTATTGGATGGTCTTTATGATTGAGTTGAACCTAAATTCCTATCTTTTTCTTTTATAGGTAGGGTTTTAATTTGTCAAATAACTCTATTTTCCCAGGCTTCCCAAAATTCTTTCCCTTATTATGAGAAATGATGTTGAATAATAGGGTGAATAAGACCATGATTCTTGAGAGTAACTTTAGGATTGGTTGTCATAAATTTAAGGCCACCATATATGTAATATGGGAGGTTAATTATACACTAGTGTTTTTATCTCCCATATTTCATATGTATCAATATTTTCATAGCTTCTCCACCCAAAAGGATACATTTCCCCTCATAGATTATGTATTTAATGACCCAAAATACTAAAAACTACCATAGCTTTAGAAGTGAATCTCTATGGATACCTTTAGCCTTTCCTTTTGAATTAAACAAACATGTAGTTCTAATTTTTTTATTGCCATTGAATTGAGCAATAAGATCACTGAATGGAACTCTCCCTATTACTTTCATTAATGTGTCTAGGATTTCTATGATATTGCTAATAAATTGACTAGAAACTAGAATGACTATGCCTTCAACAATGGAAAAATCAAGGGTAAGTTTTTTTACAAATTCTCTTACCAGTGTTTCATGAAATCCCTAGAAATTTTGAATAAATAAAAGGAAACTATTTGCCTTGATTACTGCTATAGAAGCCCTATCACTAAGAAATTTGGTGGGTGTCTTTGTCTCTAATAATACCTTCTATCCCATTATACCTTAGATGAACATTGATAAAATTATTATGAATGGTCTTAGAACTTTAAAAAATTTAAACTAGGGTTTACATTAATTTTTCTTTGAAATTCACAAAAGAAAGTTTCTAATTTACTTCATAGGGATTGGTATTTTTAACAGGCACATATGGAGTTAACTTCCCACATACTGATGGAAATATAATCATAAATTTTGGATTCACTTGATGTTTATGGAGTGGAACTTATGACTACTAAGGTGACATAATCATAAACGTGGCCATTTGAATGATGGCTTTACATGGTGACATTTAATGGCTCATGTGGAAGGGGTAATTGGTTATACCACCACAAAAAAATTTCTAAATTTAATTAATTAATGATTAAAACACCTTTTATTTTGAATCTTTCCATAGATGTTTTCATGATGTACCATCATAAGGATAATGATGCATGCAATTTTTTACTATGACACATGTCTTGTTGATCCCCTTTTTTTTGTCCACTATTTTATTCCTTTATTAAAGGAATTCATAATTATCTAATCATATCCCCCATCTCTATAAGATAAATCTTATTTAAATAGAAAAAACATTTAATTTACTAAACATGAATAAATAAAACTTATCACTCACTTATTCGTATCTTAGATCGAGTTCTTTCTCTACCATTTGTCCTACACAAGTAGAGTAGCATGAGTTAGTATATTTCAAATCAATCAATAAATATTACCTGATTAGATTCCCTATTTTTTAGTTTTTACCCTTTGGTCAGTGATTGTTGGTTTTCTAACCCAGGCCCTTTATGTAATACATGGCCAGCCAACAAGCTCGTTTTTCAACCATGCATTGCCAATAGTGTCCTTACACAAGATTTTCACTATTTATTATTATTATTATTATTATTATTATTATTATTATTACTATTATTATTATTATTATTATTATTATTATTATTATTATTATTATTATTATTATTATTATTATTATTATTATTATCATTATCATTATCATTATCATTATCATTATCATTATCACTATCATTATTTTAACTATAATCATTATGGTAACAATTCCCTAGAAGAAACAAGTTCCTTCAAGAAAGCTACCTGGTAACTCATATTCTGTACAAAGTCCTCTTTATTGAGAGGTTTCTGATAAAGTTTCAACCAATGATCATTGACCAGAAGAGTCCTTCTACTGTCATCAATGGACATTAATTTTACTAAATCATTTTCAAAAACTTCTATTTAATAAGGTCCAAGCCACCTTGTCTGTTGTTTTCCTTTGAACTATTAAAATTTAAATTCAAATAATAGTGCCCAATCTCTTTTTTGAAACTTTCATTATTTGACACATAAATCATGCCAAATTTTCTTCTAATTTTCCACTAATTTAGTTGTCTATAATGCTTCCATTCTCATTTCTTTGAGTGATTGATTTACATGAGTCTCTCCTCTTATGTTATGTCCAATGCAATTCATACTTCCAATTCTATCTTTAATGTTTGTAATTAAAATTTAATAGAAAATAGAAGGTTTTTACCATAAACTAGCTCATTTGGTGATAATTAAGTAGTTATTTTCCAAGTAGTATTATAAGCCCAAACTAATTTTGGTGCTTTATCTACCCAATCCTTCTAGCTGGTACTAACAATCTTTGTTAAAATAATCTTTAATTCTTTGTTTGTAACTTCAACCTATCCATTGGCTTGTGGATGGTATGGAGAATAATTTCTATGTTGAGTTTGATACACTTTCATGAATTATTATATTATTTTTGACATGAACTAAGGTCCTTGCTCTGAAACTATTTCATTTGGAGAACCAAATCTTTGCATAATCTTAAAGTACAAGAAATCTGCATATAGCTTCTTCCTAAGCATGAGTTAGAACTTCTACTTATGCCCATTTGGTGACATAAATTATATAGACCAACATATATTATTTTCATCTAGAAGGAGGATCTATAGGTCTAATAAAATCAATTCCTCAGTTCTCAAATGCTTCTGGAACCAGTTGAGGATGGAGAGATATCTCAAATAAAAGAGTGGGCTGCCTAATCCTTTGGCATGCATCACAATATTTGATATACTTCTTCACTTTTATATGATGATGAGGCCAATAATAACTTGCTTTAAGGATTTTATGTATTGTTCTATGGGTTGATTATTATCCTCCTCTTGGTTCATCATGATAAGCTCTCATGATATCATATGCTTCATTATTTATCACACACCTACGAAACACATAATTAGGTCCAAGTTTAAATAATATTCCATTTAAAATAATAACTTTCTCTAATTAATTGTTTCCTTTCTTTATGTGAAAAATGTGGAGGAAATTTTCATGTAGCAAGATAATTGGCAATATCAACAAACCATGGAGAATCTACTGAAATGGCAAACTATTGTTCATTTGGAAAATTATCCTTCACTGGTTATTCATCTAAAATATTGACTTTAGACAAGAAACCAACAACTACATTAAACTTTCCTAGTTTCTCTATAATAGTAATATCAAATTCTTGTAAGAGTAACAACCATCTCATAATCCTACCTCCCACAATTGGTTTTTTAATAAGATACATAATGGCTAAATGATCTACATAGATAAACACTTTGTATCCTATTATGTAATGTTTGAATTTATTTATTGCATAGAATACAACAAGGAATTCATTTTCAGTTATGTAATTTATTTTAGTAAGAGCCATGTTTTTTTATAATGTAATAAATGGTATACATATGATCATTTTCATCTTTTTGTCCTAACACTACACCCATTATTGTGTTGGAAGTATCTATGTATATGTGAAAAATTTGCATCCAATCTAGACCTCTCAATACTAAAGTAGTACTAAGTTTAGCCTTGATGGTTTCAAAGGTTTGTTGATAATCATAATTCCATATAAACTCTCTATATTTTGTAAGAGCAGCTATTTTACTAAAGTTATCTATGAAGCATCTATAATAACTAACATGACCCAATAAACTCTTTACTTTTGTTTGTGTATGTGGAACAAATAAATTGGAAATGATCCCAATTTTCTTTGGGTTTACCTGAATATTTTTTTTATTGAAATGTGATGTCCTAACATTATTCCTTGATCCATCATTAACAAGCATTTTTCATGGCATAATAATAGTTGATGTTCCTCACATCTTGTCAAAACTCTTTCCAAATTGGTAAGGGCTTCCTGATAGGTTTCTCTATGGATAGTGTAATCATCCATGTAGACTTTTACACAATCATTTGTGAGGTCAGAGAATATTTCCAAAATTACTCTTTGAAAGGTTGTTAGAACATTACAAAGGATAAATGGAAGCACTCGGTAGGCAAAGGTTCCCCAAGGGTAAGTGAATGTGGTTTTGTCTTGATCCTTAGTTGCAACTATTACTTGGTTATATCCACTAAATCCATCCAAAAAAGAAAAATGTTTCTTTCCTAATAAGTTATAAAGAACTTGATCAGTGAAAGGTAAGGGAAAATAGTCTCTCAAGGTTGGCTTGTTTAGTTCCATATAATCCACACATACTCTCCACTTCCTATTATTTTTTGGAACAATGACCAATGGTAATACCCACTAGCTTTTTGAGATGGGGTAAATGAATCCCACATCTAATAATTTTTGAATTTTTGCTTTCACTATATCTTTTAATGCTATGTTTATTCTCCTTTGTGGTTGTCTCACTGGTTTGACATATTTTGTGTAAATGTAATGTTTACATACACTAGGGTGAATTCCTTTCATGTCAGTATAATCCTAAGAAAAATATTTAGTATGCCATTTTAGGAATTTAAAAATATGTACTTCCTTATCATTGGTTAACCATATGTTGATATTCAAAGTCTTTCCAAGTAGTATCATAAGAGGGTTTATGTCTGGGTGATTAGATTCTACCTATTTGAATTCACTTGTTAGTGAATTTAGAGGACATTGATGAGGGAGTATCATATGGAATGTTTCTAATTTTTTGACAAATCTTTCTCTAGGAGGAAGAGCTCTTGCTAATGGGAAATGAAATACACTCAGAAATTATGTTTGTTTTTCTTTCAGCCAGTTCCATATGCTTGATTGAATTAACCTATGATCATATGATGAAGATGTAATAGAAGGATTGAGGAAAGATATCTTAAAGTATATTCTGGATTCTATTTTGGTAGAGTCTATAGTTTCTATAGAGTCTATAGATTTTATTCAAGAAAAATCTATAGTTGTATAGAGTTTGTGGATTCTGCTAAATGCTCATATTCCTCAGGCTCTAGAATAATGTCTTCACTCAATTCTTTTAGTGTTTTTTAATAATGATCATGGATAATGATGAAATATCATTTGTTTTGTTATCTTATTTATCTACCCAAATATTTTCTATGTTGTTCATTGATGGTTTTGCAAGAGGATACAAGGAAATGCATTTAGATTTTAAAATATTGGAAATGGTCATATCCCCTGACCTGCAATCAATCAATGCTACAATAGTAGCTAACCATGGTATTCCTAGGATTAGAGGATATCTCAAATTATTTTTTTTAGGTTACATCACCATAAAATCAACTAGATGTTCCCAAGACTCAATAAGTACTGTAACATTTTTTATGGTTCCTTTTGGTTTGGTTACATACTGGTCTACCATTTTGAGAATGGTAGATGTAGACTGCATTTTTATGAGGGATAGTGTTTGAATAATGTCATTATTCATGACATTAATTATTGCCCCTAAGTCTACTAGAACATTAGGAATTTCCTTTTCTCCTATTGTAACTATGATGATTAGACTGCTTGGGTCTACATATTTGGGTATTCACAATTTTTTTGATAACAAATCAACAACTTTACCATCAAAATTTATGGTTCTTGGGTACTATTTTTTCCTTCCAAATTTTTTGACACACAAAGTCTTGATGATTCTATTCAGTTTAAGAATGTCCCAAATACCTTGTAATAATGGTATCTCAATGTTAATTTTTTATAATTCTTAGATCAAATCTAATTCATGTTTGATTTCAATCTCTTTCAATCTATCAAGAAAATGGGCTATTGATATATTGATATTTTCCTTGGATTTTTTGGGACCTTCATTAGTTTTGGCTTCTTTAATATTCGGTTCAGGCAATTATGTTTTATCTTTTTCATTAGGTATCTCTAAAGTGAGAATTGGAGGCTCTCTTATAGTTTTCCTTGATATTAGTTTTATATCAAAATAGTCAATGGCCCATACATCAAAAGTTTCTCTTTGGTCATTGACATAAACGAGTGCTTGTGGTTTATTCTATGAATTTACTATTGGTTGTGTAGGAATTGGGGGTTGATTAGCTTATTCTAGATACTGAATGACAAGGGGTGGCATTATGGTTTAATTTTAGGTTGCCTTCTTTGTTGATTATATTTTTGATGAGGGGTCCATTGTGGATTCCATTATGGATGAGGTTGTTGATGTGGTACCCATGGTTATTATTGAGGTACCCATGGCTATTATGGTAACATCCATGTTTAAGGGGATACCAAATCTTGTCTAGGCCATGACATCTAGGTTGGTGGCATTTGATTTTGACTCCATATTGGTGGAGGTGTTGGAAAATTCCATGGGGATATCTATGGATTAGATAAATATCTTACATCAAACTGTTCTTGATTCTAATTTTATGGAAGAAAATTTTATCTTTGAAAATAATTTAGTTCTTTAATAGATTGAGAATTTGATTTTATTTGGTTTTTCAGAGTAGGAAAAAGACTACAATAGTTTGTGTCATGGTCTATTCCCTCAACAATTCCACAACAATAAATATTTGTTTTGTCTAAAGGACAATCTTTGAGATCATGTTTCAATCTACACTTAAGACAATAAATGTCTAATGGTTCTATTGCATTAGCTTTAGCTTGAAGACCATCTAATATACTATTTAGTGTGACCAAACTATTAGTTTTAAGATTAGTGATTTCTTCCATTAACTTGTCTAAGTCATTATATTTTCCCAACCTTCCTTTTCTCATTCCTTGTTTTGTTCAAGAATAATTAGTACATAGTTCTAAAATTTGATGAAAGGCTAGTTTGTTTATATCTCCTCCACCCATTAATTTCAATGTATCTATAATTTCTTCATTTAATCCTTTTAGGAAAATAGTTTTAAGACTTCCTCAATAAGTGGATAACTAATTTATTTGTGTGTGAATGAAAATATATACAAATAATCCTCTAATGATTCATCTTCATTTTGTTTAATTTTAAATAATTCCTCATTTCTTTCTCTCACCTTAAAATAATCCTAATATTTGTTCAAAAATTTAGTTTCCATATCTGCCCATGTATAGATGGAGTTACCTGGAAGACCCATGAACCATCTCATGGTTTCATCCTTGAGTGTTGATGGAAATAATTTTAGTTTCTGATTATTTGATGTGTAGTCATAAGTTTGATAGAGAGCTTTAAATTCAAACAAAAATTGATTAGGATCTTCAGTGGATCTTCCCCAAAATTTTGGAATATTTGTTGGAGAAATATTTTTCATGGTGGTTTAATCACTAGGATCTACAACAATTGGAAATGAAAAACTCCTTCTTAGTTGTGCAACCCATCATTCTTGTTGGTCACCCATATCTTCTTCCTTTGATGTCTTTAACACTAGGATTAGATATCTAGTGAATGTTGGTATGGCTTCTTGAGGTTTGTTCAAATTGTTCAAAAATATTTTCAATTATGGCCTGTTTAAATGCTTCTTCCAAATCTTTCATAGCCTCAAGATATTCTCTCCCTATAAGTGGATAATTGAAATGTACTCTTCCTATAGGACTTACTTGTGGTAAGGTTATAGTCCCAAATATGATTTTAGGAGACTCTTGAAGATGTGATTCAAAAACTTATTCTAAACTCTCAGATAAATATGGTGATGGACTTTCTTCTCTAAATTCCAGGGTAGGACTTTCAACTAGAGATGTTGAAGAACTTTTTATTTTTAGTTTTGGAGGAAATTTTGAAACAAATCATCCTTTTGAGTCTCTTGGTTTAAACATAAATTGATTTCTCTTTTATTATTTTAATGTTTTTATATATAGATTAATAAGTTTTACCTTACTAACATCTTAAATTCCCTAATAATGATGACAAAAATGATGAGTGTCATTTAACTCTTTATTTAATCAATCTTTTAGATTGATGTCTATCAAACTAGGGTTAGTGTCTAAAGCTATCTGTAGTAATGTTTATGATTTTATATCTATAATTTGGTCTTGGGGGGGGTTTGATGATTCTAATCTAAATTTTACACATGAAATAATTCTTCTAAACTAATTACTTCACACACTTACTGAAAGAAGAGACTACTGACTAATTCAATCCTTTACTTGAAATTAAAGCACACTTTCACACTTTCTTGAAATTTTAAATTATAAATCTAATTCACACTTGATAAAATTGAAATGTAAATCTAATTAACACTTTATTGGAAAAATGAAATACCATTGAAATGTAAACCTAGAATGTATAGCTTTATGAATGACTTAAGATATATAATGATTGAAAATACTATGATTATATAATAATCAAAAATTAATTTAACATAAATATAAATACCATATAAAAAATCTTGGTTCTAAGGAGAGTGGGACCTTAATATTCTTAGAGTCAAGAATGAAGTTTACTTCATACTAAAAACTAGAATGATTCTGCATTAATTCATGAAATCTAGAAAATTTACAATATTATTGGATTTCAAATTATATATATCTTCATTATTATTTACTCTAGATGAAAACATATATATTTATACTCATTCCCTAGACTAAAGATAATATACTAAAAAATAGAATTACTAATCAATTTGTTGCTCCCCAAAAATAGGAGATTTAGATTGATTATAATCTTGGATAATCTAACTATTATCATAAAATAGTTATACTATCCCTATAATAGTTTTAAGGTACAAATATATATACAAAATATATCAAGATTGAATCCTTAAAAATAGGATCAAATGTTTTGTTTATGTGATTCTAGTGTTGACAAATCTTCCACGAGTCAGATTTTTTGCCATTTGGAAAGTTATCGTCTCTAGCCAAGGAAGGAAGAATGCATTGTTTTCCTTTGGCAAGCTCTCAAAAGAACAAGTTTCCAGCACCCAGTCATTTTTAGGATTGGTTCATCTGCAAAATTCACAAGGTTAGCTTTTTTTGAACCATCAAACTGGTTCACTCATTGGTTCATTTCTTTGGTTCAATGTAAAGGTTCAAAGGCAAGGTTCAATGTTGGGTTCAATAGAAAAGTTCAACGTTTGGTTCAAAGCAAGGTTCAACATTAGGTTCAAAGCAAGGTTCAACATTGGGTTCAATGGAAAAGTTCAATGTTTGGTTCAAAGGCAAGGTTCAACATTGGGTCCAATAGAAAAGTTCAACGTTTGGTTCAAAGCAAGGGTTTAATAACAAGGCTCAACATTGGGTTCAAGTCAAGGTTCAACACATGGATGAGTTTAAAGGGAGCGGTTTAATGATAGAGGACACAGATAGACACATAGGCCTACTAGAGGATGATTTCTACCCCACGGTGGACTGCCACGTGAGTTCTAGCTGGAGACCATGCAGATGACACGTAGACTGAAAGGACACTTGGACCACTGCTAGTGGAGGAACGCATGGCAATGTCAAGGTGTTCAAAAGAGCGAAGGCAAAGATAATTCCCTCAGACTTTTGTTTGAAGGAATTCCTTTAGACAAAAAGTCTGAAGGAATTCAGAAGACAAGTCAAAGGAGGAAGACCCGGGTTTTTCAAAACTGCCAACAACACAAGCAAAATCCCACAGCCAATATAAAGCCCAGGGAAATTGATTGAAACATTTTTGTAGACTTTTTATCCATGGGAAATGTCCACAGATAAAAGCCCGTAGGAGCTCGACACAATGTCCACAAAATTTTTAAATCCATGGGACATAAAAGTCTGTGTAAAACATTTAAGAGGCTGAGAGATAGTCTAAGGCCTGTAGAAGACTCATCAGCAGTCTGACTACCAACGTGGATTCAAATAACAAAGGAAAGCAGGCCATAAAGGGGTTAGGTGAGTCTATAGAAATATTCAAGACCCAAAGGACCAAGCAAACAATGATGGAGACAAACATAGTCCATGCAAGCCATCACGTTAACAAACAGAAAGAGCAGTTCCGCAAAAAAAACTAAGATGAGAGAAAATGAACAGGAAGCTTCTGGTGAAGTCTCGTAGGCCATCAAATTTAGGCCATGGGAAGTAGCTGTTGGAACAAAAATAAATAGTAGAAAATCCAAAAATACACTGAAGCTGACTATGTAAAGGAGTAGAAAATAGACAATTCGATGAATGAGTGAACATGGAGTCCCACCAAAAATAGACACACCCAGAATTAGAAGATTCAAATGCAATGCTGGAGCTATTTTTGAACAAACGGTCGAAGCTCCAGTTAATGAATTATTTAAGACCCTATTTGTCTTCATTTAGAGCATGCATTTAAAGGGCTAAATCTGGATTCAACAGGGGTTGACTAGTCCATACCAGGGAGTTGACTCTTACATATTTAGAGTTAACTGATTGATCAAATGCCACATCCAGAATTAGAAGATTTCCATGCAAGGATGAGTTCGCTTCCTCCAACAAGCAAAATTCATGCAAAGATAGGAAAAATATATTTTATTGAGTTAACAAAAGAAGATTTTCCTCTTCAAGTTTATACGGCTATCTTTGGCCTATTGTAATTTCTTATATAATGGCTTTCTGCCTTGATTCAAAAAAAAAGGATCCAATCTCTCTTGGTTAGACTAGACTCTGCCATTAAGAGTTGTGTAACCTTTTCGATCAATAAGTAGGAGTGTACTTTCAGATTTCAAGCTTGGCATAGTGTATATTTTTCGGCAATTTGCATAAGTGGTAGAGTTTTCTCCCTTCCCAAATTTTGTTCGTACCTAGTTGATGTATTGTCCTTGTGCAGGTCATGCTAAAGTGTTCTTCATTATCTTTTGCTAAGACTACAAGTGGATGTAGGCGGCTCTAAAGTGTCTTTTATTAGACCTCTCTCCACCATTTTCCCTCAAGTTTTAGTAATTAAACCAAACCTCTGATGAAATACTTATGCACAAGTGATTAATTTGAAGTCTAAGGTCTTCCTTCTCTTTTGTTCACTTAGTGTTCAAGGTTCCGAGCTGAGTAGGATCATAGTTCTGCTGTATCACCCCTTTTAGGTAGGATTTCCCTTTAAGTTTCTCCTTCTCCCTTTTCCATGTCAATCAACAGCGTAGAGTAGGAATCCTAATTGATACATCATAGAGGAACCAACCTTCTCTGGAGGTTCTCCTCACTGTTGAGGCACCCACCCTCATGTGGAGATCCCATTGTTTCATCTAGATAGAGGACTGGCCATTTCACACATGTCTTCGAATCAAGGTGCAACTCTAGATTAACAACAGTTTTTGGCATGCCTGGTGGGACATATTTTTCCTAGTTTTTATGAAATTGCAGTTACAAAAGTGTTCTTCAAGAGGTATTCGGTGACTCCAAGCTCAAGCAGTTGCTTCTAATAGTTCAGGACAACTTCCATGTAAGTCTACTTTTATTATTATGAATGAATTTTGATGGCTATGTATGGAGAGAATTCATATGGTATGTTTCCTTGCCAGCCTAATGATGGATCATACCGGCCTGGTCATGATATCTATGAGCCTAATCAAGGTTATTATCAAAGCTATGTGGAGCCTTATCAAGTTTTTCATGATCCTTATTGTCAAGAACATGACTCTTACCTACCTGATAATCCATATCATTCTTAGGATCAGATTTCATCTTCCCCATATGGTTATGATGTCACATATGAGCAGTATCATCTTCAAGAAAAAATGAATGAAATAGAGCTCAGAATACTGGTATATGCAAGAAAGGTTTGTACTAACTCTGAATATGGAGAAATAAATGGTCTATTTTGAAATGTGTCTAATGATCGAGAAGAGATAAATGGACTATGTATCCTTACACTAGAAAAGATAGAGGCTTGGGAAAGGCAGAAAATTGAGTTAAACCAATTGTCTACAAAAGGCTATGGCGATTCTTATTCTCATGAAGTTCTAAATCATCCCTAGTATGCACCAAGGGAACTTCCTAGTTGGAATCAGAAGCCTATTCAAGTGGTTATTTATGAGGCTAGGCCTTCCTATAGCCCCATCATTACTTCACCAATCATCTCTCAAGCTCAGGTTGTCCAGAAGGACAAGTAGGTTCCAAACTTTGATGAGGTAATGGCCAAGTGGAAGGAGCAAAATACAGAGGTTTTTAAGACTTTCTTTTTCCTCCCCTCCAAAACTCCTTAGAGAATTCCATTGCCCTCAAGACTACAAAATATAATCATTTTCCCTCTCAAACAAGTGAATTTCATCAAACTCCCGGCATCACCCTTCCTCAAGAAGACCCTGTTCTTCAGAGTATTGAGAAAGAAATTGTAGCTACAGGTTAGGGTCTTGCAGAACGTGTGGAGGATGCTTTAGAAGTATTTGAGGAAATTCCTATTGATACTCCTCTTGAGGTTGTGATTAAGCATCCAATTATAACTGAGAGTGGGAAGACTGATCTTGATGTGGATGAACATCAAAAGGTGCTGGTACAAATGGAAGTCATACTTGAGTTACAGGTATCTCCTATTGAGAAAGATCCAAATAATGTGACAATGGTTTTAGTTCAAATAGACCAAAATGAGGAACAAAAATATGATTGGCAGCTATACCTTGATCCTCTACCATATATTAAAGAGCTTTGTACAGATATGTTGGCTATTAAAGAGCACATTTATAAGTAGCGTGATAAAGAAACACCTATTCAAGATCCTAGTATAGATTGGGTTACTTATTCAAAGCTCCTTAAAGAGCTAGATGAACTAGCAGTAGTCAACAAGAAGGACATGGCCACTCAAGAACCATGCATAGATGGGATATCACTTGACATGGTGATAGATGACAAGCAATTTGAGGATAGTCAGAAAATACTTGGTGAGTTTATCTTTATTGGTGACTGGTTTGCTATTGATGACTCATTCAAGAAGGTGCTAATACAGTTGGTCGACAAGGCAACTACCTCATCAAAGGTTATGACTAATATACATCCTGCCTTGCAAATTATATCATCTCTCAAAAAGAACAAGTTCAAGAATTTTCCATTTGATCCAGGTGGATCATACCTTATCATGGTTAACTAGGTCATTTTAGTTGTTTTTACTTTCCTCCAAGTGCTGTAAAAGCATAGTAGTTTGCTTCAGTTTTGTTTAATAAATGCTTGTTTCCACATACGATTTTAGTTAGTTTTTAGTTTTCATGTGTTTTCCTTCTTATTTTGAAGGAAGAGGTTATTACAGTAATGATCAAATCATTTTCAATCAGAGATCAGATTCACCATCTAGGATTTTTATAGCATTTATACATGACTTGGTCCTCAAGCATAGCAGGCATGCTTCCTAGCTGAGTCGCCAGAATGTTGACAAATCTTCCACAAGTTAGATTTTTTTTCCATTTGGAAAGTTATCATCTCTAGCCAAGGAAGGAAGAATGCATTGTTTTCCTTTGGCAAGATCTCAAAAGAACAAGTTTCTAGCACCCAATCATTTTTAGGATTAGTTCATCTGCAAAATTCACAAGGATAGCTTTTTTCTAATCATCGAACTGGTTCACTCGTTGGTTCATTTCTTTGGTTCATTGTAAAGGTTCAAAGGCAAGGTTCAACATTGGGTTTAATGGAAAAGTTCAACATTTGGTTCAAAGCAAGGGTTCAAAGCAAGGTTCAACGTTGGGTTTAACAGAAAAGTTTAATGTTTGGCTCAAAGGCAAGGTTCAATGTTGGGTTCAACAAAAAAGTTCAACATTTGGTTCAAAGCAAGGGTTCAATAGCAAGGTTCAATGTTGGGTTCAAATCAAGGTTCAATGCATGGATGAGTTCAAAGGGAACGGTTCAATGATAGAGGACATGGATGGACACATAGGCCTACTGGAGGACGACTGCTACCCCACAGTGGACTGCCACGTGAATTCTAGCTAGAGGCCACACAGATGACACATAGACTGCAAAGGACACTTGGAACAATGTTGGCAAAGGAACACATGGCAATGTCAAGGTGTTCAAAAGATATAAGGAAAAGATAATTCCCTTAGACTTTTATCTGAAGGAATTCCTTCAGACAAAAAGTCTGAAGGAATTTGGAAGACAAGTCAAAGTAGGAAGACTCGAGTTTTTTAAAACTACCATCAACACAAGCAAAAGCCCACAGCCAATATAAAGCCCTGGGAAATTAAGCAGAACATTTCCATAGACTTTTTGTCCACAAGAAATGTCCATGGACAAAAGCTCGCAAGAGCCTGACACAATGTCTGTGGAACTTTCAAAGCCACGAGACATACAAAGTCTGCATAAAACATTTAAGAGGTCGAGAGACAGTCTAAGGCCTGCAAAAGACTCGTCAATAGTCTGACTGCCAACATGGACTCGACTAATAAAGGAAAGTAGGCCACGAAGGGGTTAGGTGAGTCTACAGAAACATTCAAGACTTGAAGGACCAAGCAAACAATGATGGAGACAAACGCAGTCCACGTAAGCCATCATGTTAACAAATAGAAAGAGCAGGTCTGTGAAAAAAACCAAGATGAGAGAAAATGAACAAGAAGCTTCTGGTGACGTCCTGTAGGCCATCAAATTTAGGCCATGAGAAGTAGCCGTTGGAATAAAAATAAATAGCAGAAAATCCAAAAATACACTGAAGCTGACTGTGCAAAGGAGTAGAAAATAGACAATTCGATGAATGAGTGAACATGGAGTCCTACCAAAAATAGACACACCCAAAATTAGAAGATTCACATGCAATGTTGGAGCTATTTTTGAACAAATGGTCGAAGCTTCAGTTAACAAATTATTTAAGACCCTATTTGTCTTCATTCAGAGCATGCATTTGAAGGGCTAAATTTGGCTTCAACAGGGGTTGACTAGTCCATAATAGGGAGTTGACTATTCCATATTCAAAGTTAACTGATTGATCAAATGCCACATCCAGAATTAGAAGATTTCCATGCAAGGATGAGTGCGCTTCATCCAACAAGCAAAATTCATGCAAAGATAGGAAAAATATATTTTGAGTTAACAAAAGAAGATTTTTCTCTTCAAGTTTATACAGCTATCTTTGACCTATTGTAATTTCTTATTAATGGCTTTTAGCCTTGATTCAAAAAAAAAAAGATCCAGTCTCTCTTGGTTAGACCAGACTCTACCATTAAGAGTTGTGTAACCTTTTTGATCAATAATTAGGAGTGTACTTTCAGATTTCAAGCTTGGCATAGTGTATATTTTTTAGCAATTTGCATAAGTGGTAGAGTTTTCTCCCTTCCCAAATTCTATTCGTACCTAGTTGCTATATTTTCCTTGTGCAGGTCATGCTAAAGTGTTCTTCATTGTCTTTTTCTGAGACTGGAAGTGGAAGTAGGCAGCTGTAAAGTGTCTTTTATCAGACCTCTCTCCACCATTTTCCCTCAAGTTTTAGTAATTAACCCAAACCTCTGCATGAAATACTTATGCACAAGTGATTAATTTGAAGTTTAAGGTCTTCCTTCTCTGTTGTTCACTCAGTGTTCAAGGTTCCAAGATGATTAAGATCATAGTTCTGGTGTATCACCGCTTTTAGGTAGGATTTCCCTTTAAGTTTCTCCTTCTCCCTTTTCCATGGCAGTCAGTAGCGTAGAGTAGGAATCCTAATTGATACATCATAAAGGAACTAGCCTTCTCTGGAGGTTCTCCTCACTATTGAGGCACCCACCCTAGCGATGAGATCCCATTTTTTCAGCCAAATAGAGGACTAGCCATTTCACGTACGTCTTTGAATCAAGGCATAGCTCTAGGTTGACAAAATTTTTTGGCATGCCTGATGGGACATATTTTTCCTAGTTTTTATGAAATCACAGTTACAGCAGTGTTCCTCAAGAGGTATTCGGTGACTCCAAGCTTGAGTAGTTGCTTCTAACAGTTCAGGACAACTTCCATGTAAGTCTATTTTTATTATTGCGAATGAATTTTGATGGCTATGTATGGAGAGAATTCCTATGGTATGTTTCCTTGTCAGCCTAATGATGGATCATTCCAGCTTGGTCATGATATCTATGAGGCTAATCAAGGTTATTATCAAAGCTATGTGGAGCCTTATCAAGTTTTTCATGATCCTTATTGTCAAGAACATGACTCTTACCTGCCTAGTAATCCATATCAGTCTCAGGATCAGATTTCATCTTCCCCATATGGTTATGATGTCACATATGAGCAGTATCACCTTCAAGAAAAAATTAATGAAATAGAGCTCAGAATACTGGCATATGCAAGAAAGGTTTGTTCTAACTCTCAGTATGAAGAAATAAATGGTCTATTTCAAAATTCATCTAATGATCCAGAAGAGATAAATGGACTATGTATCCTTACACTAAAAAAGATAGAGGCTTGGGAAAGGTAGAAAATCGAGTTAAACCAATTGTCTACAAAAGGCTATGGTGATTCTTATTCTCATGAAGTTCTAAATCATCCCTAGTATGCGCCAAGGGATCTTCCTAGTTGGAATCAAAAGCCTATTCAAGTGGCTATTTATGAGGCTAGACCTTCCTATAGCCCCATCATTACTTCACCAATCATCTCTCAAGCTCAGGTTGTCCAGAAAGACAAGTATGTTCCAAACTTTGATGAGGTAATGGCCACTTGGAAGGAGCAAAATACAGAGGTTTTTAAGACTTTCTCTTTTCCTCCCCTCCAAAACTCCTTAAAGAATTCCATTTCCCTCAAGACTCCAAAATCTAATCATTTTCCCTCTCAAACAAGTGAATTTCATCAAACTCCCGCCATCACCCTTCCTCAAGAAGACCCTATTCTTCAGAGTATTAAGAAAGAGATTTCAGCTACAGGTCAGGGTCTTGCAGAACATGTGGAGGATGCTTCAAAAGTATTTAAGGAAATTCCTATTGATACTTCTCTTGAGGTTGTGATTGAGCATCCAATTATAACTGAGAGTGGGAAGACTGATCTTGATGTGGATGAACTTCAAAAGGCGCTGGTACAAATGGAAGTCATACATGAGTTATAGGTTTCTCCTATTAAGAAAGATCCAGATAGCGTGACAATGGTTTTAGTTTAAATAGACCATAATGAGGAACAAAAAAATGATTGGCAGCTATACCTTGAGCCTCTACCAAAGAATGAAGAGCTTTATATAGATATGTTGGCTATTGAAGAGCACATTTATAAGTAGTGTGATAAAGAAACACCTATTCAAGATTCTAGTATAGATTGGGTTACATATTCAAAGCTCCTTGAAGAGCTGGATGAACTGGCAGTAGTCAACAAGAAGGACGTGGGCACTCAAGAACCATGCATAGATGGGATATCACTTGACATGGTGATAAATCACAAGCAATTTGAGGTCAGTCAAGAAATACTTGGTGATTTTATCTTTATTGGTGACTGGTTTGCTATTGATGACTCATTCAAGAAGGTGCTAATATAGTTGGTCAACAAGGCAACTACCTCATCAAAGGTTATGACTAATATACATCCTACCTTGTAAATTGTATCATCTCTCGAAAGGAGTGAGTTCAAGAATTTTCCATTTGATCTAAGTGGATCGTACCTTATTATGGTTAACTAGGTCATTTTAGTTGTTTTTACTTTCCTCCAAGTGTTGTAAAAGCATAGTAGTTTGCTTCAGTTTTGTTCAATAAGTGCTTGTTTGCACATTTGCTTTTAGTTAGTTTTCAGCTTTCATGTGTTTTCCTTCTTATTTTGAAGGAAGAGGTTATTACAACAATGCTTAGATTATTTTCAATTAGAGATCAGATTCACCATCTGGGATTTTTATAGCATTTATACATGACTGGGTCCTCAAGCATAGCAGGCATGCTTCCTAGCTGAGTCGCTAGAATGTTGACAAATCTTCCATGAGTCAGATTTTTTGCCATTTGGAAAGTTATAGTCTCTAGCCAAGGAAGGAAGAATGCATTGTTTTCCTTTGGCAAGCTCTCAAAAGAACAAGTTTCCAGGACCCAATCATTTTTAGGATTGGTTCATCTACAAAATTCACAAGGTTAGCTTTTTTCAAACCATCAAACTGGTTCACTCATTGGTTCATTTCTTTGGTTCAATGTAAAGGTTCAAAGGCAAGGTTCAACATTGGGTTCAACATAAAAGTTTAACGTTTGGTTCAAATCAAGGGTTCAAAGCAAGTTTCAACGTTGGGTTCAATGGAAAAGTTCAACGTTTGGTTCAAAGGCAAGGTTCAACATTGGGTTCAATGGAAAAGTTCAACATTTGGTTCAAAGCAAGGGTTCAATAACAAGGATCAACATTGGGTTCAAGTCAAGGTTCAATGCATGGATGAGTTCAAAGGGAGTGGTTCAATGATAGAGGACACAAACAAACACATAGGCCTACTAAAGGATGACTGCTGCACCACGGTGGACTGCCACGTGAATTCTAGTTGGAAGCCACACAGATGACACATAGACTACAAAGGATACCTGGACCACTGCTGGTGGAGGAATGCATGGCAATGTCAAGGCATTCAAAAGAGTGAAGGCAAAGATAATTCCCTCAGAATTTTGTCTAAAGGAATTCCTTTAGACAAAAAGTCTAAAGGAAATTGGAAGACAAGTCAAAGGAGGAAGACCCAGGTTTTTTAAAACTACCAGCAACACAAGTAAAATCTCGCGGCTAATATGAAGCCCAAGGAAATTGAGCAGAATATTTCCACAGACTTTTTTTCCATGGGAAATGTCTGCAGACAAAAGCCCGTAGGAGCCTGACACAATGCCCACAAAACTTTCAAAGCCACGGGACATACAAAGTCTGCGTAAAACATTTAAGAGGCTGAGAGATAGTCTAAGGCCTATAGAAGACCCATCAGTAGTCTGACTACCAATGTGGACTCGACTAACAAAGGAAAGCAAGCCACGAAGGGGTTAGGCGAGTCTACGGAAACATTCAAGACCCAAAGGACCAAGCAAACAGTGATGGAGACAAACACAGTCCACGCAATCCGTCATGTTAACAAATGGAAAGAGCAAGTCCATGGAAAAAACCAAGATGAGAGAAAATGAATAGGAAGCTTTTGGTGACGTCCCTCAATTCATCAAATTTAGACTGCGGGAAGTAGCCGTTGGAATAAAAATAAATAGTAGAAAATCCAAAAATACACTGAAGCTGACTATGTAAAGGAGTAGAAAATAGACAATTTGGTGAATGAGTGAACATGGAGTCCTGCCAAAAATAGACACGCCCAAAATTAGAAGATTCACATGCAATGTTGGAGCTATTTTTGAAAAAATGGTCGAAACTTCAGTTAATGAATTATTTAAGACCCTATTTGTTTTCATTTAGAGCATGCATTTGAAGGGCTAAATCTGGCTCCAACAAGGGTTGACTAGTCCATAATAGGGAGTTGACTATTCCATATTTAGAGTTAACTAATTGATCAAATGCCACATCCAGAATTAGAAGATTTCCATGCAAGGATGAGTGTGCTTCCTCCAACAAGCAAAATCCATGCAAAGATAGGAAAAATATATTTTATTGAGTTAACAAAAGAAGATTTTTCTCTTCAAGTTTACATGGCTATCTTTGGCCTATTGTAATTTCTTATATAATGGCTTTTTGCCTTGATTCAAAAAAAAAGGATCCAACCTCTCTTGGTTAAACCAGACTCTGCCATTAAGAGTTGTGTAACCTTTTCGATCAATAAGCAGGAGTGTACTTTCAAATTTCAAGCTTGGTATAGCATATATTTTTTAGCCATTTGCATAAGTGGTAGAGTTTTCTCCCTTCCCAAATTCTATTCGTACCTAGTTGCTGTATTGTCATTGTGCAGGTCATGCTAAAGTGTTCTTCATTGTCTTTTGTTGAGACTGTAAGTGGATGTAGGTGGCTGTAAATTGTCTTTTATCAAACCTCTCTCCACCATTTTCCCTTAGGTTTTAGTAATTGATTCGAACCTCTGCATGAAATACTTATGCACAAGTGATTAATTTGAAGTCTAAGGTATTCCTTCTCTATTATTCGCTCAGTGTCTAAGGTTCCAAGCTGAGAAGGATCATAGTTCTCATGTATCACCCCTTTTAGGTAGGATTTCCCTTTAAGTTTCTCCTTCTCCCTTTTCCATGACAGTCAGCAATGTAGAGTAGGAGTCCTAATTGATACATCATATAGGAACCAGCCTTCTCTGGAGGTTCTCCTCACTGTTGAGGCACCCACCCTCATGAGGAGATCCCATTGTTTCAGCCAGATAGAGGACTAGTTGTTTCATGCACGTCTTTGAATCAAGGCATAGCTCCAGGTTGACAATAGTTTTTGGCACGCCCAGTGGGACATATTTTTCCTATTTTTTTATGAAATTGCAGTTATAGCAGTGTTCTTCAAGAGGTATTCAGTGACTCCAAGCTCGAGTAGTTGCTTCTAACAATTCAAGACAACTTCCATGTAAGTCTATTTTTATTATTACGAATGAATTTTGATGGCTATGTATGGAGAGAATTCCTATGGTATGTTTCCTTGTCAGCCTAATGATGGATCATACCAGCCTGGTCATGATATCTATGAGCCTAATCAATGTTGTTATAAAAGCTATGTGGAGCCTTATCAAGTTTTTCATGATCCTTATTGTCAAGAACATGACTCTTACCTACCTAGTAATCCATATCAGTCTCAGGATCAGATTTCATCTTCCCCATATGGTTATGACATCACATATGAGCAGTATCGCCTTCAAGAAAAAATGAATGAAATAGAGCTCAGAATACTGGCATATGCAAGAAAGGTTTGTTCTAACTCTTAGTATGAAGAAATAAATGGTATATTTCAAAACATGTCTAATGATCCAGAAGAGATAAATGGACTATGTATCCTTACACTGGAAAAGATAGAGGCTTGGGAAAGGAAGAAAATCGAGTTAAACCAATTGTCTACAAAAGGCTATGGTGATTCTTATTCTCATGAAGTTCTAAATCATCCCTAGTATGCACCAAGGGAACTTCCTAGTTGGAATTAGAAGCCTATTCAAGTGGCTATTTATGAGGCTAGACCTTCCTACAGCCCCATCATTACTTCACCAATCATCTCTCAAGCTCAGGTTGTCCAGAAGGACAAGCAGGTTCCAAACTTTGATGAGGTAATGGCCAAGTGGATGGAGCAAAATATAGAGGTTTTTAAGACTTTCTCTTTTCCTCCCCTCCAAAACTCCTTAGAGAATTACATTACCCTAAAGACTCCAAAATCTAATCATTTTCCCTCTCAAATAAGTGAATTTCATCAAACTCCTGCCATAACCCTTCCTCAAGAAGACCCTATTCTTCAGAGTATTGAGAAAGAGATTTCAGCTACAAGTCAGGTTCTTGCAAAATGTGTGGATGATGCTTCAGAAGTATTTGAGGAAATTCCTATTGATACTTCTCTTGAGGTTGTGATTGAACATCCAATAATAACTGAGAGTGGGAAGACTAATCTTGATGTGGATGAACTTCAAAAGGTGTTGGTACAAATGGAAGTCATACATGAGTTATAGGTTTTTCCTATTGAGAAAGATCTAGATAGCATGACAATGGTTTCAGTTTAAATAGACTAAAACAAGGAATAAAAATATGATTGGCAGCTATACCTTAAGCCTCTACCAGAGATTGAAGAGCTTTGTATAGATATGTTGGCTATTGAAGAGCACGTTTATAAGCAGTGTGATAAAGAAACACCTATTCAAGATCCCAGTATAGATTGGGTTGCATATTCAAAGCTCCTTGAAGAGTTGGATGAACTGGTAGTAGTCAACAGGAAGAACGTGGCCACTCAAAAACCATGCATAGATGGGATATCACTTGACATGGTGATAGATGATAAGTAATCTAAGGACAGTCAAGAATACTTGGTGAGTTTATCTATATTGGTGACTGGTTTGTTATTGATGGCTCCTTCAAGAAGGTGCTAATACAGTTGGTCGACAAGGCAACTACCTCATCAAAGGTTATAACTAATATACATCCCACCTTGCAAATTGTATCATCTCTCAAAAGGAGCAAGTTCAAGAATTTTCCATTTGATCCAGGTGGATCGTACCTTATCATGGTTAACTAGGTCATTTTAGTTGTTTTTACTTTCCTCCAAGTGCTGTAAAATCACATTAGTTTGCTTCAGTTTTGTTCAATAAGTGTTTATTTGCACATTTGCTTTTAGTTAGTTTTTGGTTTTCATGTGTTTTCCTTCTTATTTTGAAGGAAGAGGTTATTACAGCAATGATCATATTATTTTCAATCATAGATCAGATTCACCATCTGGGATTTTTATAGCATTTATACATGACTGGGTCCTCAAGCATAGCAGGCATGCTTCCTAGCTGAGTCGCCAGAATGTTGACAAATCTTCCGTGAGTCAGATTTTTTGCCATTTGGAAAGTTATCGTCTCTAGCCAAGGAAGGAAGAATGCATTGTTTTCCTTTGGCAAGCTCTCAAAAGAACAAGTTTCCAGCACCCAATCATTTTTAGGATTGGTTCATCTGCAAAATTCACAAGGTTAGCTTTTTTTGAACCATCAAATTGGTTCACTCATTGGTTCATTTCTTTGGTTTAGCGTAAAGGTTCAAAGGCAAGGTTCAACATTGGGTTTGACGGAAAAGTTCAACGTTTGGTTCAAAGCAAGGGTTCAAATCAAGGTTCAACATTGGGTTCAAACCAAGGTTCAACATTGGGTTCAATGGAAAAGTTCAATGTTTGGTTCAAAGGCAAGGTTCAACGTTGGGTTTATTGGAAAAGTTCAACGTTTGGTTCAAAGCAAGGGTTCAATAGCAAGGTTCAATGTTGGGTTCAAGTCAAGGTTCAATGCATGGATGAGTTCAAAGCGAGCAGTTCAATGATAGAGGACACAGATGGATGCATAGGCCTACTAGAGGACGACTGCTGCCCCATGGTGGACTGCCATGTGAATTCTAGTTGGAGGCCATGTAGATGACACGTAGACTGCAAAGGACACTTGGACCACTGCTAGCAGAGGAATGCATGGCAATGTCAAGGCATTCAAAAGAGTGAAGGCAAAGATAATTCCCTTAGACTTTTTTCTAAAGGAATTCCTTCAAACAAAAAGTCTAAAGGAATTTGGAAGATAAGTCAAAGGAGGAAGACCCAAGTTTTTTAAAACTGTCAGCAACACAAGCAAAAGCCCACAGCCAATATAAAGCCCAAGGAAATTGAGGGGAACATTTTTATGGACTTTTTGTCCACAGGAAATGTCTATGGACAAAATCCCGTAGGAGCCTGACACAATGTCCACAGGACTTTCAAAGCCATGGGACATACAAAGTCTACATAAAACATTTAAGAGGCTGAGAGACAGTCTAAGGCCTGCAAAAGACCCGTCAGCAGTCTGAATGCCAATGTGGACTCGAATAATAAAGGAAAGTAGGCCACAAAGTGGTTAGGTGAATCTACAGAAACATTCAAGACCCAAAGGACCAAGCAAATAGTGATGTAGACAAACACAGTCCACGCAAGCCATCATGTTAACAAACAGAAAGAGTAGGTCCGCAGAAAAAACCAAGATGAGAGAAAATGAACAGGAAGCTTCTGGTGATGTCCCACAGGCCGTCAAATTTAGGCCATGAGAAGTAGCCATTGGAATAAAAATAAATAGGAGAAAATCTAAAAATACACTAAAGCCAACTATGCAAAGGAGTAGAAAATAGATAATTCGATGAATGACTGAACATGGAGTCCTGCCAAAAATAGACACGCCTAGAATTAGAAGATTCACATGCAATGCTGGAGCTATTTTTGAACAAATGGTTGAAGCTTCAGTTAACGAATTATTTAAGACCCTGTTTGTCTTCATTCAAAGCATGCATTCGAAGGGCTAAATCTGGCTTCAACATGGGTTGACTAGTCCATAACAGGGAGTTGACTATTCCATATTTAGAGTTAACTAATTGATCAAATGCCACATCCAAAATTAGAAGATCTCCATGCAAGGATGAGTGTGCTTCCTCCAACAAGCAAAATTCATGCAAAGACAGGAAAAATATATTTTATTGAGTTAACAAAAGAAGATTTTTCTCTTCAAGTTTATGCCGCTATCTTTGGCCTATTGTAATTTCTTATATAATGGATTTTTGCCTTGATTCAAAAAAAAAGATCCAATCTCTCTTGGTTAGACCAGACTCTGCCATTAAGAGTTGTGTAACTTTTTTGATCAATAAGCAAGAGTGTACTTTCAGATTTCAAGCTTGGCATAGTGTATATTTTTCAGCAATTTGCATAAGTGGTAGAGTTTTCTCCCTTCCCAAATTTTGTTCGTACTTAGTTGTTGTATTGTCCTTGTGCAGGTCATGCTAAAGTGTTCTTCATTATCTTTTGCTGAGACTGCAAGTGGATGTAGGCAGCTATAAACTGTCTTTTATCAGACCTCTCTCCACCATTTTCCCTCAGTTTTTAGTAATTAAACCGAACCTCTGCATGAAATACTTATGCACAAGTGATTAATTTGAAGTCTAAGGTCTTCCTTCTCTATTATTCACTCAGTGTTCAAGGTTTTGAGCTGAGTAGGATCATAGTTCTTGTGTATCACCCCCTTTTAGGTAGGATTTCCCTTTAAGTTTCTCCTTCTCCCTTTTCCATGGCAGTCAGCAGTGTAGAGTAGGAATCCTAATTGATACATCATATAGGAACCAGCCTTCTCTGGAGGTTCTCCTCACTGTTGAGGCACCCACCCTCATGAGGAGATCCCATTGTTTCAGCCAGATAAAGGACTAGTTGTTTCATGCACGTCTTCAAACCAGTGTGTAGCTCTAGGTTGAGAACATCTAGTTGGAATGATTATCCTTTACTATTGATCTGCCTACAAAATCTCCAACATCTTAGGCTTCTGACCTTTAAAGTTCATAAGAATGGCTTTGCAGCGTTTGTAAGAATGGATCTATAGAGTCCATAGGAATGTACCTATAGAGTCCATATATATGATTTATTTATTATTACCCCAAGCTTTGAAATCTACAAGGTCCATAGATAAAGACTAGTTGAGTCCATAGATATCAGTTAAGTAGGTTTGTAGCTTAGGAAAACTAGAATCAAAACTAGAAATTCTTTATAATGCTACATTTTCCATATTTTTTGTACATTATTTAAAACCAAAACACTAAAACATGTTATTTTTTAGGCTTAAATGACATGGTAGTAACTTAATCTTTAGTTTGACATAAATGAGATAAAGTATCTATTTTCCATGCTACATGCAATTAAAAGTTTATGATTTACATAAGATTATATCCTTGGAGAGGTGAAATAAAGGAAATACTATGTAAATAATGAGTCATATTTTGTTCTCATTACCTTTTGACCTATTTGACTCTAGTGTGGATAGTTATATCTCATGTGTCTACATTCAAGCTCCCTTAGATGGTTGGATCTTGACCAACTTCAAACCTTTTAAGGACCTTTTAAACCTAAACAGTTACTTTATGGAGCTCAAACATTGATGTTTTCATGAATGTAAATGATGTCCACATGCCTGTTATTGTATTTTAAATTTCAAAAATCATTCCCTATTCCTAAATTTAACACTCACACAAATGTGTTAGTCCCTTTTAAAATTAAACAGATTTTTCTTTTGCTTAAATTTGACACTCATGCAAATGTCATCTCTATAATGGATCACAAATTCCTTAGGATATTTACTCTAGATATTTTTCCTTAGGACACTTTATTGTGAGAGTGAACCTTCATAATTTTTTCATCAAACCATTTTCTTAAGAAAAGACCCTTTAGGAAAATTGTCTAGGCACACTTTGTTAAAAAATGATCCTTCAAGACATTATCTCGAGATAATTTATCTGAAGAAAATACCCTTAAAAAGAAATGTATAAGACCATTTCCTTCAAAACTAACCTTTTGGTAATTTTTGAAATGGACCACTTTCCTATAGAATGACCCTTTAGAATTCCTATTTGGTTTACTTTCTCAAGAAGAGACCATTTGGGAAAATGTTTTGGCCACTTTATTTGAAAAAATATCCTTCAAGATTTCTATATTCAAACCACTTTGGTGAATCAATACCCTTTAGGATTTTTTTGACAAATAATTCTAACAAAATAAATGACCCTTAGGCTTTTATTGTGGACAAAATGTTTGAGAGAATTTACACTTAACCTTTTTTGATGCAGACAATTTCTTTAAAAGAAATAGGTCTTCAAAGAAATTATTGTAAAATAATTTCCCCAAGAGAAATTTGTCTTTGTACTTTTCTTCAGACAAAATGTCCAAGAGAATTCATGCCTTTAGAAACTTTGTCTTAGATAAATTATCTGAGATAATCTACAACACTTAGCAAAAAAAAAGGTCCCAAACTATTTAAACTTAGAAAAATAAAATCCTGAAATAAATCTTCCAAGTAAGGACTTTGGTGAAAATAAAGGTTTGTACTTAGATTTTTCAAGGATTTTAAGCCCTTATAAACTTATACTTCAACTATTGCTTGTTCTTTGAAGGCTTGAAATAACTATGAAAATTTGAAGCTTGTTTAGACCTGTTCCATGACTTTGAACTACTTGGTTTCACCATGAAGCCTACTCATATTGAATCATTGGACCACTCTTCAATCACGATCCTATTCCTTCCATTGGACTCTTGGACTAGGCATTTTTTTGCTACATAGATAAAATTAGGTTAACACCTCCTATTGATGATTAATGTGTTCCTCAATAAACTAAAACTTTGGATTAACTTTCAAGTTTAAAGTAATCGACGGGGGGTGATATCCATATAGTGCCATAAAAGGAGACAATTTAGATGAATGGTTAATAGAATTATTGTACCACCATTCAAAATGTGGTATCCAATGAACCCATTTATCTTATTTGTTAGAAGAAAATAATGAAGATACCCTTATATACAATTTTTGACTACCTATGTTTATCCATTAGATTGAGGATGATAGTATGATTTATGAGCCAATTGGGTTCCTAAAAATTCATGTAATTTAGTCCAAAAATTACTAATAAATATGGGATCTCGATCACTTACAATTATCATTAGAGCAATATACAGTTTATAAACTATATTAAAAAACTAGAAGCTATTGTACTAGAAATAAATGGTTTTGATAAGGAATAAAAATGAACATACTTGGTGAGTCAATCCATAACTACCAGGATAATAATTTTACCTTTAAACCATAGTAACCTAAAAATGAAATCCATAAAAAACCTCCTCCTAGCTCTAGCTAAGGATGGATAAAGGATACAAGACACCTAGGTTTTTAATAATTTCACCTTTGTTCTAAAGATATATCATGCATTAAACCACATATTTTTGGACATCCCCCTTTAGTCCTTCCCAAAATAAATCTTGCTTGATTCTATGATATGTTTTTAAAAATCTTAACTGACCTCCTATTGGAGATGTATGAAGTTCTTGAAGAATTTGATATTTGAGGAGAGAATTCTTACATAGGTATAATCTATATTTATACCATAATGTGTTCACCCTACATGTAATTTTTTAGATCCCATAAAATACTAATAAATATTTTGAATCAAATCATGGGTAGCACTATCCTTCTCCCATTGTGATCATCATTCCTCTAGTCAATTTTCTTTAGTAATTGAACATAAAAAATCCTCAACTAGTTAATCCATATGAGATAGTAAATCTACCACCACATTCTCTTTTCCTTTCTTATATACTATTTTAAAATCATATCCTAAAATTTTAGCCACCCATTTTTATTTTTATTCAAAAAATAATCATTGTTCCAAAAAAATATTTGAGGCTACTATGATCAATATTTATCTAAAATTGATGACCCATTAGATAAGATCTTCATTGCTTAACTGCATGTGAAATATCCATCATATACTTTTCATAGATTGTCTTAAGACTATTTTTACACTTTAATTAGTGATTTTAAAATCCAATAGGTTTTCCTTCTTGCATGAGTACACCTTCAGCTATATATCTTGATGCATCACATTCTACAACCAAATTTTTAAAAAAATTAGGAGTTGTCAAAACTAGAGTGGAGCACATAGAATATTTCAACTATTCAAATGAATTAGAAGTTGTATTAGTCCACTGGAAAGAGTATTTATTTAATAAATATGTGAGTAGAGATATGATGCTAGAATAAGTTTTGATAAATCTATGATAGTAGTTAGTTCATCCCAAAAATATCTAGAGGTTCTTGAGGGTCTTGGGAACCTACCAATCCATCATTTCTTAGATATTTTTAGGATCAAATTTAACTCCTTCATGTGAAATAATATGAATCAGTTAATCTACCTCTCAGATGCCAAAATAAAAATTTGAAGTTTTGGCATAAAGCTAATGTTGTTTTAGAACTGAGAGTACTTGTTTCACATGCTTCAAATGGTCTTCCCAATTTTTATTGTAAATGAGGATGTAATAAAAAAATTCCAACACAAAATTTCTCAAAAATGGATTTAAAATAGTATTTATCAAACTTTAAAATGTATATGGTGCATTTGTGGGGTAAAAAGGTATGACCATACAATCATAATGGCCTTCATGAGTTCTAAAATCTATTTTAGGTATATCTTCATTGCACATTTAAATCTAATGATATCTAGAGTGAATATCTAACTTGGTAAACCTAATGAAACCATTCAATTCATCTATAAAATCATAAATTAATAGAATAGGAAAATTATCTTTGATGTTTTATTTTTTGAGTTCTTTGGAGTCTGGGCACCTCCTCCAAGTGTCATTCTTATTTTGTACCATGACCACTAGTGAATAATATTCACTTTGGCTATGTTAGATGATTCCTACCTCCAACATCTCTTGTACTATATTTTAAATTTCACACTTATAGGCATAATGATACTTTTAGGGTATGATGTTGGGAGGTGTATTTTTTTTATAAGTATTCTAATGGCATGATCATGCACTCATCTTGGTGGAAATCCTTTTGGAATGTAATGAAAACAATAGAATGGTCATCCAACACCATTTTTAAATCAATATTTATATACACCTTGGTTGGTTGAACCTATATTAAAAACAAGTGCATTAAAAATCCTTCAACACCTTTTAGACACACATATCCTTAGACATGCCATAGGCTAAGGGCGTAGCAGTGATTTTAATGCCATTCTTAAAACTGATGATAAGAAGGTGTAATTATGAAATAGTATCAATCATATAGATATTTTTATATGAGTGTGTGTGTCTTATAATTCATTAATCCATCTTCTTAAAAAATAGGGTAGGTTTACATGTATGAACATAAGGAAAGGGTTCAAGGATATTATATAATGACTAGACAAATTAATAATTTCTTCCACATGGTTTTAGGTTAATTATATAATTCAATCATTCATTTTTAATATCTTGGGGTCAGATCACATGCCAAGTTATTTATCCATTTATATATATATATATATATATATATATATATATATATATATATTTGAATAAGTGTTAGTTTTATTATGATCTCATGTGACTTAGATATCAAGATTTTGAGGACTCAACTCAAGACATGGTAGTGAGGTTTTGATCTTGGGCGAGGTTATTTGATGTTTAAAATTTACCATATGTTGAGACTATTGAAAGAGAATTTGAGAGTATGGAACAAGATAATATTTTTTATCATATTTAAATAAAAGTATCTTTTATAAGATGAATTATAATTTATAAATTTCATAATTCATCTATATCTTATATCACCTCAACATCTTCAAAAATAAGAGGATCTATTTGCTAAGCTTCACAAGGTTTACTTAAGAGAGGATATTTTATGGAAGTACAAATCAAGGAAGACATGAATTAAGGAAGGGGAAAAAAATAAAAATAATATCACTAATATAATATAGCTAAGAGAAAATTGAGTAGATTTTTCATAATCAAATATGTTGATGGTTTTCTTCTAGAAAAACCTGAATTAATTAAGAAAGAAGAAGTCAATTTTTTAAAATGCATATATTAAAAGAAGGGGATAATAAATAGAGAATTATGGATATAAATATATATTATATACCATCATAAACTATAATTATGTATAATGAGGATGTATTGAATCCTTTTTCAAAAAAAAAATCAAGGTTATCCTCCTCTTGATGGAACCAAACAAAGTGCCAAGGCTAGATTGGTTTCTAACTAACATATTTCAGTGTTTTTGGGATGATTTGGTAATGAATTGACTATAATAATTATTTAATATTTGTATTATAATTATTTTCTTAGATATATTAATTATATTATCCTTTATAAATGTTCCAAATAAATAAAACTCATCTACTTTGGCAGAGTTCAGACCAATTTTTATTTTTTTACAATTTACAAAATAATATATGAAATATTGAAGATTTACTTCCTTTGATAATTTATCCTAAAAAAGGATATTTTTAAGTGAAAGGTAAATTATGTATGTGGTTATCATGACCCATGATATTTTACACACTCTAAAAACTACACACACACATACATAGATATGTTGTTGAAATTAGACATTGAGAAGGCATGTGATATATATATATATATATATATATATATATATATATATATATATATATATATATATATATATATATATATATATCACTAGGTTTTCATGAGGAAATTTTTAGTTTATTTTGGTTTTAGATAGGATTATATCACATGGGACACACATTGTATCACTAAGATATTTTTTTAAAGTATTGGATAATGGAAGTCTAGTGGGCTTCTTTCAAAACTCAAGGTTGTAATGGTAAGGTGACCCTATTTCTCCTTACATCTATATTATTATGGTGGAAAATTTTGGTGTATTATTTGATTAATTAAGAAAACGTAATAAAAATCATGGGATTAAATCTCATGATGTACATTATGTACCTGCCCATTTATATCTTATGGATGAAACCCAATTATTTTGATTAGGCCAGATGAATGAGACAATGGCTATTAAGAAAAATATGAACATTTATGAGGTGTCTCCAAGAAACAAAAATTATCTTAAAAATTCAATAAAATATTTATAAATATTCCAAGACAAAGGTAGAAATAGATCTTTGAGGTGTTAGGTGTTCTTATTATCACTCAAAAGTGCACCCTTTTAAAAAAGTGTGTCTGTTCTCACTCTTATTAATACAATGGAAACTCTAAAAGGTGTGGGTGATAGTATATTGTAGATAGTATTCATATGAATGTCTGGTTCCATTTGGTACACTAACATACTTATCTATAAACTCTCTAGTTTGGTTCTTTCTTGACTAGGAAAAGGGGGAAGGAACAATACATAAGATAAAATTAGATATGAAACTAAAAATTGGGGTGCTGTAGCAATATTAAATTCAATTATGCCTATAATTTACATAATTTAGAATATAAATAACTTGAACACATTCACTTCATCTTAAAATAATGGCTCTTGCATCAATATTTCATACACAGGTCTTGATAAATACTCACACTAATTTAGAAGGAATGAACAATGGTTAAATTCACTTCCAAATTAGGTAGAAATCAGACTTTCACACTTTATATGACCTAAACTAATTATAATTTTATGAATAAAGTTGAATATTTTAGACAAAAACATAGGAAAATATTCATTCACTAAGTTTTATCAATGAGCATGAGACACACATTCCATGAATAGCCTAAAAATGGAAGAAAATTTAGCTTTTTATTGCTTCAAAGGTGATGCAGTACAAATTTTGGTAGAATTTCTGTAAGAAAAAATCATAATATAATAATATTATCAAGAAAGAGAACACAAATATAGAAAAATATGAAAGGAGAGAGGAGATAGAGTAGTCTTCAATAACACACACACACACACACACACACACACACACACACACACACACACACACACACACACACACACACACACACACACACACACACACACACACACACACACACACACACACACACACACACACATATATCAAAAAGTGTAGAAACTCCATTAATGGAGTTTCGTGGAGATTTTCCTTATAGAAAAAAAAGTTGTCACAACCAAACATGACCTTGAGATCCATGTGGAATCCATTAATGGTATTAGGAATATTTTAAGGGCCCTTTGGGAAATTTTATTAAAACAAAATGGCCTTAGGGATATAAGGTGGCCATTAATGGCCACCAAGAACTTGAGTTTGAGGTATTTTTAGCTTATTCAATTGGTTTGTCCAAGTGGGAAATGGGTGCCTGTAATAAAAATTTAAAATAAAATATATTGAATAATATTAAACTAAAAAAAATAAATATAAAATATTGCTTGAGAGCCATGAGACAACCATTACTGGTCACTAGAAGCTTTTCAGCCCTTCAGGCCTTTTTATGTAGTTATTATCTAAAGGATTAACAAAGAGTTTGTGAAATTCCTAAGGGTCCATCAATAAAAAATAATGAAAATAAATAAAATAATGTTATAAAACTAGGAGCTTGGATACTTCATTAATGGAGGTCGTACATGGCTCCAATAAGAAATATGAATAACTATGGAAACTTCTTCATCCAATCCATAAATCCCTCTATCTTAACATGTTTTCATGACCTTAGTGGAGATAAGATAAATTTATATAAGTTTATAAATATCCTTAGGATTTCTTACATATAGAGGATTTAATGATAGAGATACATATGATCCAATAGTGGAGATGGGATTTTCCACCCTTAGGGAGCTAGGCTTAGATATTTTAAGCACCTTTTGGGTCATATGATATCTAGAAGATATTTTAGGATACCCTTTTTAATTAATTAAATAAACATAAATTAAGAAGTTAAATTTGTAATTAAGGTACACTAAAATCCTTCACATTGTCCAAAATCATTTAGGGTCATGTTTTATATGGCATCAGAGTGGGATATTTTACCCAATTTAGTGAATGGTCTCATTCCATGCTAACTATGATTACAAATAAAAAATTCATAACTTTGGGGATTCATAGTCTTGTTTAGGATAGTATACGCCATTTTCATCACAATGGGTTAGTTAGTATAATCAAATTTAGAATTGGTGTTGTGATGACCATCTGACCACTTGTACAACATAAACCATGCCCATTTATTTTCAATGTGTTATTTTGACAACACACAGTGTGTTTATTATTATAAAGACTTGTTTTACAAATAAAATTAATGCTTTTGTTCATTTTATTCATGCCAAAATATGGGCATGACACTTGATACTAGATCATTTTTCAAACACTAGGATAGTTAGATAGTGTTATTTGGTTTCATTTTCTTCATAAATGAGTTATAATTTCACTTATGTTTCTGTGATATATCTCGCAAAGGTAGTAAACAAATTACACATGTGGATATATTTTTAACCTTACCATGAAAACAATTGGCCTTGATGAACATGGGACCAAAAATCCTTTAGGCTATGAAATAGATGTTATATTCCCTTTAAGATATATTTCCTAATGTCAATAAGTTATGAGTGAGACATTCCATAAAACTTTAATATGAGTTTTAAAGTTTTTCATAGCAGTAAAGATGATCATAAATTCCTCTAAGGCAATGTGATATTTTACCATAAAATTTTAGGTAGATAAACACTCATCCTCAGAGGATATACATATGAGATCTCATCTAAGAACTCCTAAGACTTCCTCCATTAATATTTTATAGATATAGAAATATCTTTGATGTAAATTCTTAGCTTTTGATCTTGTCTAGTTATTCTAGTCTCCATACTTATGAGATAGACATCAAGACTCATTTTTTAATTTGCCTAATTAGGGGTATAATTTGGGTTTGGTGAATATATGAGAAGTATAATTTTCATCTAATATTTTTCATAGTATACATTGGAGACTTAACCAACATTATATATCTATCAACTATAACCTTGGATATTCACAAGGTAGTTTCATGTATGGATTGATTTAGTCCACTTCAATCCAAGATGGACTATCATAACAAGACTCTAGAGTAATTCTATTACCTTGGGGTCAAGTGGTCATTTTAGGATTCCAATAATCGATCTCCATTCACATGATCTTTGAAATCCATCTCAATCAAAATATATGAAATTCATATTAAATGTTTTGTATTATTGGAATGGATTATAGGATCTCTAGATCATGGAAATGCATAGGTTTTTTATAGGCACAAGTTAAGAAATTACAACATAATATCTAAAAGAAAATGAAATCACATACATGAGAATATTTCATAAATAAGATAATATCTAAAACCAATCTTCCATTAAACAATATCTCACCAAAATAAATGTATAAATAGGAGTGCATGAGTAACACTTCTAAGAAAGGTGATCAAAAATCTAATAATAGAATAGTAACCCCCATACCCAGAGTAGCTAGTCAAGGGAGTTACTATTAATTTGTTAAAAATTTAACTCTAATAACACCTAAGTAATCTTATCCATTACTATATGAAAACTCCAAGTGAGGGGGAAAATCTCATAATAAATAAATATGGAAAAAAATAAAATCCCTACTCTAATGTCTATATAAGCATAGCTTAGGTGGGTAGTGTAAAAAATGGGTCCTAAAAACTACGCCTAATGAGGTAATTATGTATAAATAAATCTATTATAAAGTATATAAAATGATAAAATCTATAAGAAAAACTCCCCCAAAAAGAGAGACATAAAGAGAAGTGGCTAGAAGGCCCTCCTAAAAAATGATGATGCAGTATGTTGAACCTCAAGAAGAGCCTGCAAGTGAATATACTTTCTCTTAATGAAAGTTTTGGTGAATATGTCTAGTTTTTAATCTATCATCTAGAAATGTATCAAATTAATTATCTCCCCATGAATGATCTCTCTGATGAATTTCATGTCAATATCTATGTGTTTGGTCAACTGATGTTGAACCGGATTCCTACAAATCTCAATAGTACTCTAGTTATCACAATGGATGATGGTCAGTTATGTAAAATAGATACCAAACTCTATGAGAATCCATTATATCTAGATTTCATCAATGGTATCACTAATAACCCCTTATACTTTTACTCAATAGATGATAAATCAATAGCATTATTCTTCTTGCTTGACCAACTAGTCAGACCTAAACTAATGGAAAATTTGTTACCTAAAGTGGAATTACAATTTTGAATATCACTAATCTAGTTTGAGTCATTATATCCAATCAATTTGATGTAAGTTCCATATTTTTAATGAATCCTATATCTATGTTTTCCCTAAATGTAGTGCAAGATCCTCTTATCTACATTCTAGTGTATCTCATGAGGTTCCCACATGAATTTGGAGACTAGGCCCACTACATATGATATGTCAAGTTTGGTATATGTCAAGTAGATAAGGTTTCCCATAAGTTGTTGATATAAGGTATCCAAAGGGGAATTAAAATGTACCTTAATATTTAATCTAGATAGAAAATGATTCAAAGTTGGCTTACAATTAGACATGTGAAACTAAATAAGTAGATTGAGAGCGTATTTAGGTAATGCAAGAGTGATCCCTAAGTCTGAATAAGAAATCTAAATTCCAAGGAATAAATTTATTAAACCCAAGTCTATTATGTAAAATCTATCCTTGAGAGTTTATTTCACCATTAAAATGGATGAATAAGAGCTATTAGTGATCAAAAGATAGTCAACATAATGAACTAGACTCAAGAGCAAATCATTCTATTATAAGAGATAGATGTTCAGATCTGAATGGCATCTAGTAAATCCTATTAAAATAATAAAGTAATCCATCTTAGTGTACCAAGCTTCAGGGTCCTATTTGATTCCATATATGTATTTATGGAGTTTAAAAACAAAGAAATAATCCTCAGTAAATTTAGGACGCTCCTCTATGTAAATTTCCTCTTCAAGATCACTATGAATAAAGGCTCTCTTCACAATCATCCAATGAACATATTAATGATTTATTGTGTTAATATCAAGTGTGATTTTTACAAATTTTATTTTGGTTACTGGTGTAAAATTCTCTATGTAGTTGATTTTAGGCACCTGTGAGAAACCCTTGGCAACCAACTATGCCTTGAACTTGCCAACGAACCCATTTGTTGCATACTTAGTTTGATATATCCATCTACATAAAAATAACTTTCTTACCTTAGGAATAAGTGTCAAATCCCAAGTGATATTCCTAATTAATATTTTTACTCCTCATGCATGGTATAATCCCACTCAAGAATACTTGATGCCTCCCAAAAAGTCTATGTATCTAAGGTAAAAGCATATAAAGCATGTGTACCACTCTAAAATTTTGAACATATTTGCCTATCATCTAAAGGGACCCCAACCCATGTACCTATACTCTATAGTGTCTACCTAGCCTAAAGAGGACCAAAAATGGATGAGTTAAGTATAGAAACATCATTATCTAAAGTGTGGCTGATGTGGATGAAGATGATTCCCCATCACTAATCTTGCTATCAGAACTATAATAAGTGTCCTCAACCTCTAGATTGTGATCAAGTTGATATAAATCATTTGAATTAAATCGAAGTGAATTGAATGAAGTGGAATAAGTTTCAAGTGTCAATTTTGTGGGACTCTTTTCAAAGTGAACACTTATCTTAATTAACATATCATATGTGGTTGGATGAATAATGTGGTACCCCTTGACACCATCTAGATAACCTATGAAGATGTAAGGCCTACTGTAAGGTTTTATATCCTTGTGTTTCTTCTTCATATGTGTGCCATAGCTAGATATCTAAAAACCCTAAAGTGTTCAACTATAGGTTTCATATTATTTCAATCTTAAAAGGGAGTTATACCTTTTGAATCTTTATGAAGAACCTTATTCTAAATGTAGCAAGCACAATTGATTACTTCAACTAAATATTGTGGTACAAGTGACTTAGAGTGAATCATGTAGTTACCCATCTATTTTAAGGACCTATTCTTATGTTTTACAACTTAATTATATTAAGGACCATATATAACTATCCACTACAAATCAATCCCCTTTGTTTTGAAAAAATACTCAAACCAATTGTTAACATACTCACCCCCATTAGTAGTTGGAATAACCTTGATGCATTGCCTATATTGTTTCTCTAAAATAACCTTGAAGTTTCAAAACTTGTTGAAAACTTTAAATTTTTACCTAAGGAAGTGAACCCATGTGTATTTAGAAAAATCATCAGTGAAGGTAAGGACATACTTAACACTTATGCCATATAGATTAGAAAAGGCCAATACACATCACTATGTACTAGCTCCAATGACTGTGAAGCTCTCTAAGATTTTCCTTTATCAAATTTTTATTTTGTATTATTATAAAGGATAGAAACCTCACAAATACCCTTAGATAAATGGACTCAAGGTAATAATATGGCCATGTCATTTTATATTAGTTTTTATAGGTAGTGGTAGTTAATGTGGCCAAACCACTCATGCCAATGTTTGATAACTCCATTTGAATGAGTCAGTAATGTAATCAAAAAATAATCATGTGCAAAATCTAAGAAGGTATATAACCTATCTTGGTGATATTCCCTTCCCACTGCCACTATACAATCATTATGAAACTCTCTAGTTATGACTAAATATAGTGAAAAATATACCCTCATTCCCTTACTGATGTGAGTGATTTTGTACACTAACATGATATTAATTGAAAGTGATAAAACACTCAAAACATTATTTAATTTTACTCCATCCATTTCAATAGACTCTCTCCCTACAAATTATATTGAAGTGTCATCACCCAAAGTGATAAAAGACATGTTATAAATAACTAAGGAAGAAAACTCAAATTGTGAAGAGCCATGTGGTGGGAGTCACCTAATTCAATAACCCATGAAAATGATGGAGCTACAACTTCTATAAGAGCCTTTCCCTTTTCATTCTCTTTACCTTTGTCTTTTACCTTAAAAGAATCTTGAGTTGATAAATTCTATTTGATAGACTCAAGAACACCTATGTTTGTTGTCTCTAGAAGATGAGTTACATGATAAATTTGTTTCTTCATGGCCTTGTGCTCATCAAGGCAATTATTCTTAAAATGGGTACACTTAACCTTATCTTTCTTAGGTTTATCATTAGAAGAGGATATTTCTATGGTTATTTTGGTAGAGGTTGATTTTTTATTCTTCACTTGATCCTTATTCTTCTTCTTCTCTTTGTTTGAAGTCTTTTGTTTACCATTCCCAATAATTAGGGATTGAGGTTTTGAGGACTCAATGTACCCATTTATATTAAATTATATTACTCCCTAGTCAATTCAGCAATGAAAGTATCTAAAGAGGGAATTTTTCATGTAGTTCCTAAATCATTTTTAGTGGCATGGAAAATAGAGACAAATACCAAGTAATCAAGACCTAGATTAAAGAGTATAGAAATAATAAGTTGGTAATCTTTCTTATCTATTCCACATTATTTCAATTGTAATATAATAGAATTAAACTTGTAGAATAAACCTTGAAGGGTGTCAAAGTTTTTAGGACTTAGGTTGATAATTTCATTTTCTAGTTTGTGACCTCCCATCACATCTTGCTTCCCAAAGAATTTTTCTAAAGTGGTCCACACTTCATTGGGTGATGTGGTAGGTTATATATGAAATAAGAGATCATGAGACATAGAAAGACATAACAACCCATAGGATTCATCTCTATAATTATATCACTTATTTTTTTTTGTATTTATAGTTTGTTGAGTTTTTAACCCCATTGTGATGAGATGTAAACCTTTGCTCCTAAGAATAATTTGCATTTTAATCTTCCATTAATGATAATTAAATGGAATTAGAGGGTTTATTCAATTTTTATCCATTTTTCACATAAATGAAGTGTAGTATTTATATTTGTTATTATGAAAATAAAAGTGACACAAAATGGAAAGTGACTTCAAAACATAGTACACCCCCCCTAGAATATGAAATGATGAACCCCAACTGAATGTCGTAAACAATACATTCTCAAGACAAGGTGAGGATGTTGATATCAATTTAAAATGCATCCAAGATGAGTACACAAAGTAAGAAAGAGAAACAAATAAGTGTTTATTTAAATGTGGGGGGTTTAGTCACCTACCAAACTAAATCTCACCATATGGTCTTCATCTAGTGAAAATATGAAGAGGTTTGAAATAAAAATAATCTATCTTTAAATATTACCCAAAATATATTACTTTTATAAAATAAAATACAAAACTCTCCACTTACAATGTTAAACTTGACCAATCATATTATGAATTACTTATACATTCAAAGAAAAGTAGCCTATTTGACCTTGTTTTAAATCAATCTATAAAAAAAGGTGATTTAATATGCTATATTTTTTTAATTTTTAAAAAAATAGGGAAAATTTGAATATAATTAGCTTTTTAGAAGAAACTTTCAATCCTTTTGAAAATATATGAGTATTTTGTGTTGATGATTGAATAACTCATGCGTAATTCACATGCACCAAGTATAACCAAAGGCCTAGTGGCATGGAATTATAGGGGGTAGGTTATAACTCCCTAATATAGATAAAGTTTTTTTTAGTGAGGTCATTAGGCTAAGTTAACTGATTTTGGTAAAGAGCCATCTTTGGAATGGTGGTTTTCATTGGGTGGTAATGATAGTAGACTCAACAAGTGAAAATATCATAGTTGAGGGTCACTTGGAAGTAATTCAAAACTAATATCTAACACACAAAATCAGATGATCAGTCTACCAAACATGTAGAACCAGCTAAAGCCAAGTTGAGGCCAAATACACAAGCCAATACTAAACATAGGAGACCAAACCTGAGGACTAGACATATTATTAGATAACACACAAGCATCCATACAGTTGATTTGAGTATTACTAATGGAGTATATATCAAACATGTAAAAACACATAATACTCAAGGATATATTGAGGCAAAAAAGCATATTATATGAAAACACACCAAAGCACATAAAAAACATAGTAAAAAAGAAACCATAAAAACTTTGGTAATGGTTTCCAATGAACTAGGTCTATAGAAATACCTCTACCAAGGATGGGAACATAACCAAAAGTGGATTATGAAAACTAGATATTATTTGAAAGTAATAAATATTTTGATTTCAAATGAAACCAATAGTAATAAAAAATAAGCCAATCAAATACCAGATTGTATATAATACCATATCAAAGTGGATGCCATGATCTCTAGATCAAGTGAATGTACAAGTTTGTGATAAGCACAAGTCAATCATATAAACAACATAATAGTTACAAGTAAATAAAATCACATACATGATAATATTTCATAAACAAGATAAGAGCCAAAATCAATATTCCATTGAATAATATCTCACCAAGAGAGATTTACAGATAGGATTACATGAGTAACTCCTCCAAGAAATGTAGTCAAAGAGTGAATAATAAAAGAGTAACTTACATACCCAAAATAGTCTATCAAGGGATTTACTTCCTATTCATCCAATCAAAATGTAACTCCAAGTACACTTAAGAAATATTATCCATGAAATTTGGAAAACTCAGAGGTAAAAAATCCCATAATAAATAAATATGGGAAAAAAGAAAACCCCTATTCTAACATCTATCACAGCATGAAATATATTAGAAGATGTTTTATAAAATATTATGTTGGATGACCACCCCATGTTTCTCAAATTCATTGATGTATTTCAATAAGATTTTCTTGGGATGCACCCACCAAGAGAGATTGATTCTAATAATGTTTAATGTTTTGGTTCCTAGGGTTATGTTGACTTATGTAGCATGATACTAAATGATAACACCTAAGCTATGTGATCTCAATATAAAATGAGATTATTTTTATATAAGATTATTAATCATCCGAGTGTTTCCCCATAGGTATTACTTTTAACCTTTGTGAATAATAAGGAAAAATCCATTTAATTGTGCATCTATTATCGATAGTTGGAAAAATAATGTTGAAGAACCCTACCCATCAGTAAGGATCAATGACTTATTTAACCATATGTGAGGATCTAAGGTGTTCTTCAAGATTGATTTAAATTTTTAATATCATCAACTTATAATCATGAACGTAGATATTCACAAAACTATCTTTCATATGTGACATGGGCATTACATGTTCACAGCTATATCATCAACTAATAATCACAAAGGTGGATATTCATAAATTATCTTTCAAATGTGATATGGGCATTACACGTTCACTTTTTACCCTTTGGGTTAACTAATCCCAATTAATTGTTAGGAGCCTCATGAATAAATTTATAGTACCTTCCACAACTACTTTGTGCTTATTTTCAAATATTATATTTTGATATATTTTTACAATGATGAGGACCATAAGGATCACTTATGTTAGGTTTTGTGTGAGAACAAATTATTTGTAAAACTCGAAAAGTATGATTTATTATAGGTGGAGGTAAAATAAACTGGTTACATCATATTTTGGAATGGAACTTAATATAAACCTTAAATATTCATGTCATCTTGGAGTGTCCAACACCCACCAACATTAATGAGGTATATAGTTTCATGTGTTTGGTAGTTCATATGAAATTTCCTCATTGATCAGATGTTTGTACTAACAACTTGAGCCTTCAATACATATTCACTCAATCTAACCTTAACACCCATTAATAGTTTTAGATGGATTTAATGAGGGAGTAATAGTTTAATATCTATTATATCAAAGAGAAGGAGAACATGGTTACAAATTCCTTAAGCAAGAGATATTCTAGATTGATAGTTGTGTCTCCTACTAATTTATGGAGTAGAATTATTTAAAAAAAATATTGTGTATGTTTTTATTATGTGATTAGGCATATGTTAGAATCTCATATAACCTTTATGGGAAAAAAATTGGGTTATACCTTAGAGGTAAATGGGATTTTATTATTGAGGTGATTAATTTACCATTTTAAATAAGTAATATTTTATTAGTTATAGTTGTTTGTACTTTGTAATTATTAAATGGTTACTTTTATTAAATACGTTAGTGGTTTATTTAGGTTAATAAATATAAAATATCATTTAAAATTGGTATATTGTAACTCCCATGTAATATTTGGGAGATTTTCTATTTGCATTAGTTTTATCCTTCCTATTACATAGGGACTATTACAAGCTCATTTTCATGTATAAATATGAAGCTCTATAATGCTTCTCATGTTAGAATAAATTGATTTTTATTGTTCCACAAGATCTATTATTAGAGTTATTATAATATATTTGTGATCTTATGAGGAGAAGTCCATACACTCCCACATGAAATCTGCCAAAATCATCTAATAGTTGTAGATAAGTAGCAAAGAATTCATCGCCATATACTCAAAGCAAATTATACAACCATAATTTTGTGAAAGCCATACATGTGAACATCCTAAGGAATAAGTGCATTATATTGGAAGAATTATTAAAAAATGAGACCATAATTTTTGTTGTCATCAAATAAAAAATAATCTATCTATCTTGTGGTCTATCGAGATAAATCATCTTGTTGTCAACAATAGTGTAGTATATATAAATGTGACCTGTTATAATATTTTTTCTTGTCTCCAACATTATTCCCTGATACTCAAAACAACTTGAAAATACAAAATCCATGATCTTGGTAGAATCCATGAGCTTGGTAGAAGCTATATACCACCATTAGAATCCATATTGGAGCCAATATTATTAGAGATTAAATAGTTGATGCCAAGAGCATTGGAGATTGGATCCATGAGGCATGACGCTTGACCATAAGTCTAATTTGTAATTCAAAAACTCATCTAATATGTATCCACCTTCCAAAAAAATTCTTAGTTGTGTATTTATCCAAAACCATTATTTAAACCTCAAAACCACTAATCAAATTATCTCTTTATTGCAATTTTTTTTTATAAAAATTGCTTATAGGTAAACTTGTTGTATTATGTAGGAGGGTGGTTTTCTTTAAAAATTAGATTTATTAGCATTTAAGTATATTTTTTTTCATATTAATACTTGAAATGATGTATAGACAGATTAGTAGGATTATTCTTTAGAAAAATGTGGGTGAGAGGTTCCATTCCCCCTAAAGTTTTTTTTATTAAATTTGTTTTTATGTAAAAAGATAAAACATTTAGAGGCACCACTAGATTTATCAAATCCTCTAGATTTAGTCATAGTTATATAATTTAGACAGTAAAATCATGAAAAAATTGCAAAAATTATTAAAAAAATAAAATGTAATTTTTTTAAAAAAAATGTGAAATTTTATTTATACAAGTATTATAAATTGTATTTTTGTTTTCCACAAGATCATGAGTTTTCAACCCAGTTGCAGTGTTTAGTCATAGCTATGCCTCTAACTCATGTTTATGGGTAATGTCGTCATGCTTGAGTTATTACATATAACATCTAACATAATTATAATAACAATGTCTAGGCATCAACCCTTTAAATCACTAGGGAGAAATAAGACAAATACACTAATATCCTTCCTTTCATTTACGCATTCATTATAATTGAAAGGCGTAAATCCTGATAGGTGAAATTTCCAACTATATAGCAAAGTTATATGTGCATATGAGGAAATCCATCTAAGCAAGTGTTAGTGAGTGGATGAACCCTTTTCAGTACTATCTAGGTCCCAAGTATTGGACTCTTTCCTATACATTTACATCTCTTTCTTGTACCTCTGGGTATATATAAAGGGTGAGCTTCTTCTTCATACCAATAGGTATAGAATAAGGACACATATAAATAAAGGTCTAGTATATTGGTCTAAAGGTATATAAAAGGGGAGACTTATATACCTAAAGTGATAAGGAACTAATCCATCACCCATAGTATTGATAATTGCTATACAGTCTCCAAAATTCTTTCTATCAAATTCATAGCTCCTTAAAGGTGATAACTACTCTACTTGGAAGATAAAGCTTAGAACTCAATTGGAGTTTGAGTAAACTTGGTCTATAGGAGATGGATCATATACTAGACATGCAATAGATTTTGATCAACAACATAAGTTTGATACAACCAAACAAAAGGCTAAGTTGATAATCATGTTAAGAGTATCAAATGAAGTCCAACCACACATCCATGAAGCCTAAAAAACTAAGGAAGTTTGAGACAAGATCCAAACTATATATGAGGTAAAAAATGAGAGCATTATTCTACATCTATAAATTCAACTTCACTCTCTCAAATTAAGATTAAGAGAAATAGTGGAGGCCTTTTAAAGACATGTTACAAGTCTAATAGCATCACTTCAATCCTTGGGTAAGATATTTTTAGATGAGTCTCTTGTACCTATTATATAGAGAGCATTACCACCCTCATATAGGATTTTTGTGAGCACTTTTGTTATCATAGAATGGAAATAAAGTTTTGAAAAATTGGTAAATATATTGTAATAAGAACAGTCTTTCAATACTCATGACAACCAAGAAGAAGATGTGCTATCTTTTCATCAATAAAAAGGCAAGAAACAAGTCAAATATTCATCAAAACATAATCCAAGGTAGAATTCACAAGGATAAAAATTGTAAAAACAATGTCTCATTTGTGATCATTAGGGACTTGAACTAAAAGATTGTTGGTACAATACCTTCAAAAAGGATCTTTTAGTGGTTAGAAATCCACTAACCAACAATCATCCCCTAGATCATTAAGTAAGCCACAAGGATAGAAAAAGGGGACCTAGTAGAAGAAATCAAAGCAAGAAGGCAATATTGTTGAATAAGAACATCATGATGAAGATGACTTACTTTACTCTATAGATCTCCATGATGAATCCACATCACAAAATGATATATGGTATATTGACTCAGGTGCAACCCAATATATGACATGTAGAAAAGATTATTTATTCACTTTAAAATACAAAACCAACAAAATCCATGTTTATTTGGGTGATGATACCTCATACAGTGTGTAAGGAATTGGCAAAATTGCCTTACCTCTAGGCACAAAAACATGTAGAATCACAAATGTTTTTTATGTACCTAGTTTAACCAAAAACTTGTTATCATTAAGTCGAATATTAGACCATAGTTTGAAGATTGAATTTGACTATAAAGGTGGAAATAAAATGTGTTTGATTAGAGATAAATATAGAAACTAAAAAATTATTGCATGAGTATCCAATGTGAATCATATGTTTTATCTTGATTTCATTTAAAAAAATAATTAGGCACTCATAGCAAAGGACATAGACTTGGCATAGTTTTGGCATAGAATATTTGGCCACATTAGTTTTTGATATCTCAACACACTCTAAAACTATAGAATGGTAAGAGGCTTACCACCTCTTAAAAATGGTACAAAAAATGTCAAGATTGATTAAAAGGTAAGCAGCATAGAGATCCATTTCATAAAAGTACATATAGATCCAATGGTAAACTTGATCTAGTTTACACCAATCTATGTGGACGAATGACACCTAGCCATGCTATATTTAAGTAATTCATGCTCTTTGTTTATGATTATTCTATAAAAATGTGGGTCTACTATGTGAAAATTAAAGATGCTTTACAGATCATAGGGGAATTCACTAGTAATGAGTTTAAGCAATTTTTACAAGAAAACAACATTCTTCATCAAATGGCACCTATGCATACACCACAACAAAATACAATTGTTGAATGGAGGAATATTACTATTAAATAAATTGTGCATTGTATTATACATGATTTAGACTTGACAAATGTATTTTGGGTAAAAGTTATCAAAAATATCATATATCTACTCAATAGAGTACCCATTGTAGCTCTTGATGGAGTAATTGTTAAGGATTAGTCTTTACATTTGGTATTTTATTTGGTAAATAATTAGTTTTATATTTGGTGGTTTTAATATTGATGGGGGTTATAATAATATTATGAATATATATTAATTTTGAGATTGCATACTCATAAGGATACGGTGAGTTAGTTGTGGAGATATGAATCTCCCTCTTTATAGGAAAGACTTTTCCTATATATATGTAATATGCCTAAATGATTAAATAAGGTGATTAATATTATATTGTGTGTTTTCAAATAAAAATCTCTATGTTTGGCTCTATATGAAATTTATTTTTGTAAACTATGTTTGATCCTAATATCTGGTATCAAACTAGGGAATTTATGTAAGAATGGTCTGTTAATCTATGTACGGTCATCTCTATTATATTGCCCCATCTAATGGAAAGTACAAATTGAGATGATTTTTTTTATTTTATACTATGGAATTGATATTTATTTGGAGTGTAGCCTAGTGTAGCATTAATATTTCATAGAAGAAGCGTATGATGTTTTTTGCAAAAAAAATTGTGTAATTAGTTCTCTTTATATCCTTCAAAAGTACTGGTGCTTTATCAAAGAGTGTAAATTATAAACTTGACACTTGGATAAAAATTAGGAGAAAAATCACGTGATAAAAATTGATCATCTCCCATCGTATCTAGATCCATTTGGTTTTTAGCATACTTGGTTTCAATAGTAGATCGTATCCTTGTGGGGTGCTCTATTTGGCAAAGAAACAACCTTTATATGATTCTAATCTAGTTTTGTGGTAGAATCTTTATATTTTGATCCAATCTATGCACAAATTTTTGTTCCATTCTTTGAGATTAAATCTTTAAGGTTATTGTTTGTCTATTTTTAGGTTTTCCATACATATAAATGGTCAAACAAAACTTGACAATTATAATTTTTTTTAACTTTGTTAAATCTCATCAATGGTGGAATTTATTGGATTCTGTTTAAGTAGTGGGGTGGTGCATTTGCCTTGAACAAGGGGACAAGATGAGGCAAATATGTTACTACACTTATGAATCCTAGTCTTAAAGAATCCTAGGAAATCAATCATCAATTTTTATTCATTTCAAGCCATATGTTGTCCTTCCTCATGCTATTAAACTTGTGTATGTCATCCTTCCTCATGTTGTCAATTATTTATGCATCATTTTGTAATAAAAGTTCATATGTCAAATAGGTGTTTATTTTTCTTTTAATTTTCATAATATAGAGATTCAAATTCATATTCCTATTTTTTTAAGGTTTAATTAGGGTCCATAAATTCTCTCTTAAAGTGATATTGTGGTTGATCATTGGTAGTTTTATATTTGGTATAATTAATATAAATAGGAATAAATATTATTTATGTGGTGAAATTTATATATTAGATTTTTTTGTAATATTGTGTCTGTCACTTAGTTCTATTAGTTTCTTTGTCTAGAGTCAATATTTATTTAAGTAAAAAATGTGTTAAGAGTCATTTTTATGTCGAAAACATGACATTAGATAAAGTTTGCCATTTTTGTCAAATAATGTAATCTCAATGTTTTTTTTGGGTTCACTATCAAAAATGGTAAAAAATAAAAAAATATTTGTAAAAGGATGCATTTTTGGGTAACCCCATTGTCATAGGAATTCTTTCACATTGAGGGGGAAGTACACCCAATGAGGAAACAATTATTCTTCAGTTCTTCATCAACTAAGTAAGCATATTCACTTACTAGAGGATAGAGGAAATAGAGGATGGAGGTTTTGAAGCCTCTCATTAGTCACAAATGATGAGGCCCCAAATTATTTGGTGATAACTTTTATGTGGTGTGTTTTCTCTTTCTTCAAGTATAGTGTGTTTTGTGCCAAATCAAATAATGCCAAGGATAGTTCTTCAGTGGGAGTGGAAATTGACTATGTTATTTTCTTTTTTTGGTGTCAACAAACATCAACAGAGGATACATAAGATGATAATGAGGATTTAATCCTCATAAACTTTCATTTTCTAATATTTTGTGGGTTTTTAGTTCCCTACTAGATTGGAGAATAAGAGAGTGTATATATAATGAAATGTGGAAATGGTTGTATAGGATGGAAACTAACTAAAAAATCCTATGATTTTAGAGATACTCTAACTACCTTGATTCTTTATAGAGATGATCAGCTAGTGAAATGTCCATTGCATTCACATAAAGTAGATGCAAGATGCATTCTTTGCATAGTAGTGGTCATGTACAAAAAGATCTAGACAATAAAATTTAGACATTAGTATGTAGACCTAAAAGTATGCATTGGAATATGAATTTGTTTGTGATAGTTCTTGAATATGTACATTATCCCCATGTAAACACTAAGGGGGGAATGTTAAGGATTATTCTTTACATTTTATATTTACTTTGATAAATAATTAGTTTTATATTTGGTTTTTGTAATATTGTTGGGAGTTACAACAATATTATGAATATATTTTATTTATGAGATGGCATAATCATAGGGATATAGTGAGTTAGTTATGGAGATATGAATCTCCCTCTTTATAGGAAAGACTTTTCATATATATATATATATATATATATATATATATACATACATACTATGAACACATGATTAAATAAGGTGAATAATATTATATTGTGTGTCTTCAAATAAAGATCTTTGTGTTTAACTCTCTATGCAATTTATTTTTGTAAACTTTTTTTGATCCCAATAGTAACTCTACATGAATCCTAGTCAAGGAAAAAGTCATTGATATCACATATTCAATTTTTTGGATGCTAAGAAATTATACACATTCCCAAATAAAATAAACAAAACATGATATGAAAGCTAAAAATATTGGTTCTTAGGGTACAATGAAGAATCACTTTCCTATAGACTCATGGATCCAAAGACTAGACAAATTTACACTAGCATGGATGTGGACTTATTTGAAAAGAAAAAAACTAGAAGCTCCTGTTACAAGTTCACCTAATAAACAAATCAGTCCCATAGAATATATAGAATATGGTAATATCTTAGATGAGTAAAATATTGATGATGGGAATACTGGTGAAACTCCACCACCCATAAGAACTACTTAATATATGCCTAAATGGTATACAAATACACTCAAAGATTCAAAATTGGATGGTATTCCAAACACATCCACCATTGGACCAAGGATTCATAGTATAGCTTGTGGTGATGTAAATTTGGCCCTAATGAGTATAGTTTTTGAATTTGTCGAGCTCTCCATAGTTCAAAAAACCCTATAGTTGAAACCTTGGAAAGATGCCATAGATGCAAAATATAATTCACTGATGAATAATAAAACATAGTAGCTTGTAGATCTTTCACCAGGGAAGAAGCCAATAAAATTGAAATAGATATTCAAAATTAAGTACAAAGTATAGGGGAGTATCAACAAATACAAGGCAAAACTAGTTGTAAAGGGGTGTACTCAGAAAGAAGGCATTGATTATGATGAAAAATTTTCCCCCATAGCAAAGATTAAAATGATTAAGATGATTTTTAATCTAGATGCATAATTTGGCTATAAATTCCATCAAATGGATGTGAAAAGTGCCTTCCTTAATGGGGAATTATAGAAATAATTCTATATGACTTAACAAAAAGGTTTTTTCATATTAGGAAAAAAATAAAGTTTATAGATTTATCAAATCATTGTATGGTCTTAAATAGGCTCCCAAGGCATGTTATATCAATATTGATGATCATCTCTTAAAACATGAAATCAAAATAAGTCCATGTGATATAAATCTCTACCTCAAACAATAAGGGGTTGAGATAGTAATAGTTTTTGTATATGTTGATGATCTAGTAATCACTGATAGTTTAGTGAAGATGACTAAATCAAAAAATAAAGCTCTAAATTGATCAGTTGACATGACATATCTTGAGATTCTGCATTAGTGTCTTGACTTAAAATTTTATTAGAGAGAAAATCACATTTTTGTATCATAACTCAAATATACTAGGATAACTCTCAAGAAATTTCACATGATAGATAACAAACCAATTGCCACAACTATAGAGACAACACTTCAATTGTCTTGAATAGATCCATTGCCATAGGTAAATGCAAATATAATTCAAAACTTGATGGAGAGTCTCATTTACCTAACCTACACTAGGCTAGATGTTAGCTATGTTGTTAGTTATCTCTCAAGGTTCATGTAAGATCCCAATATTAGTCATTGGAAAGTAGCAAAGTGATTATTGAGGTATATTATAGGAACTATGGATTTTGGCCTAGAATACAAGAAGAATACTCAGATTCAGATCATGGAGGTAACATTGATGACAAGAAATACACTTCAAGATTTTTATTCTTTTTAGGATCTAGACCGATATCATGAGGTATTAAAAATCAAAATCGTGTTTCAAGTTCCTCCACAAAAATAGAATACTCAAATTCAGATCATGTAGGGAATATTGATGACAAGAAATCTACTTCAAGATTTTTATTATTTTTGGGATCTAGATCGATATCATGAGATAGTAAAAAGAAAAATTATGTTTCAAGTTCCTCAACATAGTTATAATATCACATCATAGGAGGAGATATCTATGAAGTGATTTGTCTCAGACATATACTTAAAGGATTTTGATTACAATAGATTCAACCAAAAATTATTCATGTAGACAATGAAGGAGCAGTACATCTTGTTCACAATCTAGTATTTGATGAATGCACTAAACACATTGAGGTTCAAGTTCATTTCAGCCACTAACATGTTTAGAACAATATAAAACTCTAGTATTGCTTGACAAATCAATATTATAAAATTTTTTTTACTAAAGCACTTATGCAAGAAAAAATTGAGGCATTCAAAACATTTCTCTCATGTTCACTTGAGACAAAGCTAAGTTAAGGGGGGGATATTGAGGAGATTAATTCACCATTTAAAAAAAAAAAAGTAATATTTTGTTACTTATAGCTATGTCTAGTTAGTAATTAGTAAATAGTTACTCATCGTAGATAGGTTGATGGTTTATTTAGGTTATTAAATCTTGAATATCATTTAAATGTGGTATATTGTAACTCTCATGTAATATTTGGGATATTTTCTATTTGCATTGGTATTATCCTTCTTATTACATAGGGATTATTATGAGCTCATTTTCATGTATAAATATGAAGCTCTGTAATGTTTTTCATGTTGTAATAAATTTAATTTTATTGTTCCACAAGATTTATAACATAAGGGACACCTTTATGTTCCAAATTCTAATCAGTTGCATAGTTTGGTGTTATCATAGTCTTCTCAAGTCCCTTATCTTTCACATCCAAGAGTGAAGATGAATCACATCTAAGACACATTTATCATTGGGCCAATTTAAGGCACCGCATTTTGGACTTTTTGGCTCAATATCTTGAGTGTTAGAGAGTTGAGGTAAAGCATTAACATGCAATAGGGTTATGTTTCCTCTTGATATTTTAGAATCAATGAGGGATAGCATATGAATGGAATTTAAAATAGTTTTCATACTTCATATTATCACCATGATGAAATCATGGTGATGGTATACAATTTGAACAAGATATCCCACTTCTTTTAGACAAAAATAACCTAGAATTTCACATCAGTGGCAAGAGTCTTTCTTGATTATATTTTTTGATTGGATGGGATTTCTTGAAATATCATATCTGATAGGGACCCTACGTACATTTATATTTTTTTATTACTCTTAAAGAATAATTAGGCACATAGCTTAATTTAATTAATTATAATTATCTAGACATAGATATCCAGATAAAGTGATTGAATCGTGTTATATGATGTGCTTTATAATATGTTATGCATGAAAAATCCCATTTGGAGGACTATCTATACTTATTTGAGTCTATTTGTATTAGTGACTACCACAATATGATTGACATGTTTCCCTAAAAATCATTATATAGTAGAGAGTTTATAATTATTTTGAGATAGGACGTGATTGAGGATAGAGTTTACATTGGTCCCACTTGTTTTAGAATATAGAGCATAAGTTTATCCTTATCTAGTGGCACCTTTAGGATGTGAAAGATAATAATGATAAGTAGGTCTATGTAAAGATGATAAATCAAAACTTATTGATTATTTATAAGATTTTCTTGATGGTGTGATTGTATAATATCTCGATTTGTTATGGATAAGACTCTAGGCTCCCACATCATTTGTTGAACTTTTTTAGATATCATATACCATCTGTATAATGGTGTATCATATTTACATTTTCCTTATCGGAGATGATTTCATTACGATTTCTTGAAATTAATTTACACAATTAACATTATAAAATATCCATGAATTTAATCTTAAATTAAAATGTGTTTCAATACTCCAAAAAACTTTACATAATTTTAATGTTAAGTTGAAGGCTTTCACGATCAATTTTAATTACATATTAATTTTGATGGGATTTATACTCATGTATATTTTATTAATATATGCAAATGAAATTTTTTACTCATGTATTTTTGGTAATAATCACAAGATAAGGGGATCCACTACTACTACTACTATAAGAACTTGTTAGTATGAGGAGGAATGGTGAATGTAATTCACCACTTCAGGATTCTCACCCTCTAGCCTCTTTCCCTAATTGAAAAATATTTTTGTGAGTATAGATCCTAATAATTCATCCTCATCTCATAATTATTAACAATGATTTATAATCACTACTCATGGAGGTCATTTGGGTAAACGAATAAAATATATATGAGTAAAAATCCCACTAAAATTAATAACAAAATAAAACTGCTCATGAAAGCCTTCAACTTAACATTAAAAATACATGATTGGGTTGTAATTTAGTTAATATCACATTGGTAATAATTAAGAGATGAGGATGGCTTATTAGGCAATACACTCACCAAAATCTTTACCAATGGGGGAAAAGGCTAAATGGTGAGAAGCCCAAAGTGATGAATTACATTCACCATTCCTCTCCCATACTAGAAAATATTAATAGTGGTTTTGTACTAAAGTGGGTCCCCTTATCTTATGATTAATACCAAAAATATATGAATTAAAATTATCATTTGGTTAAATGACTACTCGTGGGGGTCATTTGTGTCAATGACTAAAATATACATGAGTAAAAATCCCACTAAAATTAATGTGTAATTTACATGATTTTGTTATTTTTTTGGCATTTTATAAAATAAAATAATAAATATAACTTTTTTGGAGTATTTTTTGAGAAATCCCACACAAAATCACTTAAAAATTAAATTAAAAAAAATACTTAAAACTCAATTAAAGGAGGTCCACATAGCATTTCCTTCCGAATGTAATAAACAAAATGGGGAGTATGGACATGACCTTGAGGGCCATGTGGAATCCATTAATGGTTTTAAGAAGTTTTTTTGGGCCCTTTTAAATTTTTTTATAAAATAATGATATTGGGGTATCCATTAATGGTTTCCATGAGATTGAGCTTGATAGATTTTTATGTTATTCAACCAATTTAGAAAAGCAGACCATGGAAACTAAATTCAAAATTAAACATATTAATGTGTTAAAATAAAAATAAAAATAAACAATAGCTTGAGATCCATAATAATGACCATAAAAAAAATTGGTTTGGGGGATATGTAACTTGTTAAAAAACATTGTTCACCCATCAATAGAACAAAATTAAACTAAATAAAAATAATGTTATAAGACTAAGAAATATATTGGAGACTCCATTAATAGAGGTCATATAGGGCTCAAAGATGAAATATTAATGACTATTGATAAGTCTTCCTCAAATCCTTCAAGACCTCTTACTTAACTTATTTGGGTCATCACAATAGAGATAGGAGACCTTTATAGAATTCTATAAGGTTTTTCAAGTTTTCTTAGATTTGTTCAAATCTAAAAGTGGATATAGATCTGATCCTACTATGGATATGGGATGTTCCATCCTTAGGGAACTAGGCTCAGATATTTTTTTCACCTTTTTGGGTCATGTGAGGTATAGGAGGTCTTTTAAGAGATCATTTTTACCAAAGAAAATTGTCTTAAAATTATAAATTGACTTTCAACTTAAGGTACATTTTGGTCCTTCTCATTGGTTGGAATCACCTAGGAACTTGTTTGAACACCATAGGGCCTCAAAATGGGTTATTTGACCCTAGTATATGTCTTACCTTATTCCATGATAATATGGAGTTTAGATTGGGACTTTGAGGTTATGTGGCCCATTAGGCCTATTTAGGATGCTATAAGTTATTTTGATGACAATGGATCAATCTATACAAGTGAGGTTATCATGGGAATTGTCACAACCATGAAACCACTTGTATATTATAAACCACACATTTGTTTTTGTTTTGTTATTTTGACAATGTGTAGTGTGTTGATTATCATAGAGACGTAATAATAATCACAAGATAAGGGGACCCACTACTACTACTATAAGAACTTGTTAGTATGAGGAGGAATGGTGAATGTAATTCACCACTTTGGGATTCTCGCCCTCTAGCCTTTTTCCCTAATTGAAAAATATTTTTGTGAGTATAGATCCTAATAATTCATCCTCATCTCATAATTATTAACAATGATTTATAATCACTACTCATGGAGGTCATTTCGGTAAATGACTAAAATATATATGAGTAAAAATCCCACTAAAATTAATAACAAAATAAAACTGCTCATGAAAGCCTTCAACTTAACATTAAAAATACATGATTGGGTTGTAATTTAGTTAATATCACGTTGGTAATAATTAAGAGATGAGGATGAGTTATTAGGCACTACACTCACCAAAATATTTACCAATGGGGAAAAAGGCTAAATGGTGAGAAGCCCAAAGTGATGAATTACATTCACCATTCCTCTCCCATACTAGAAAATACTAATAGTGGTTTTGTACTAAAGTGGGTCCCCTTATCTTATGATCAATACCAAAAATACATGAGTTGAAATTATCAATTGGTAAAATGACTGCTCGTGGGGGTCATTTGTGTAAATGACTAAAATATACATGAGTAAAAATCCCACTAAAATTAATGTGTAATTTACATGATTTTGTTATTTTTGGCATTTTATAAAATAAAATAATAAAGATAATTTTTTTGCAGTATATTTTGAGAAATCCCACACAAAATCATTTAAAAATTAAATTAAAAAAAAAATACTTAAGACTCCATTAAAGGAGGTCCACATAGCATTGCCTTCCGAATGAAATAAACAAAATGGGGAGTGTGGACATGACCTTGAGGACCATGTGGAATCCATTAATGGTTTTAAGAAGTTTTTTTGGGCCCTTTTAAACTTTTTTATAAAATCATGATATTGGGGTATCCATTAATGGTTTCCATGAGATTGAGCTTGATAGATTTTTATGTTATTCAACCAATTTGGCAAAGGAGACCATGGAAACTAAATTCAAAATTAAACATATTAATGTGTTAAAATAAAAATAAAAATAAAAATAAATAATAGCTTGAGATCCATAATAATGACCATAAAAAAAATTGGTTTGGGGGATATATAACTTGTTAAAAAACATCGTTCACCCATCAATAGAACAAAATTAAACTAAATAAAATTAATGTTATAAGACTAAGAAATATATTGGAGACTCCATTAATATAGGTCATATAGGGCTCAAAGATGAAATATGAATGACTATTGATAAGTCTTCCTCAAATCCTTCAAGACCTCTTACTTAACTTATTTGGGTCATCACAATAGAGATAGGAGACCTTTATAGAATTCTATAAGGTTTTTCAAGTTTTCTTAG